>NWBT01000045.1:5335684-5368665 GCA_003386485.1 Colletotrichum lentis
GGGGGGGGGGGGTTGAATGGGGATGGTGAGGCCAGCGGCCGGGATTCAAGACGGCGGAGTTCCCCCCCTTGCGGGCTAATAGGCAAGAAGGGATGTCGTAAGATTAGGAAAACCGAATCTGCTTGGGCCAGGACAGACTCTCTTTCACCTGCAGAACGTGGAAACGTCAAGGTCGTCCAGAGTCATTGTCGGCTGCTCCGGCTTCCAAAATACCCCCCTGCGGCAGGCGACTGGTTAGTGTGTTGCGTGGGTGGACGAACCGGCCTCAAAGGGACCTTTTTCACTGATCCCAGCATCGAAGTCAGCTTGATCGGCTCAGCCGGGTTCCTATGACGGTGGGAATACTTCGCAGGCCACGCTGGTTGCCAAATGAGATTGGACCTTTGTATAGACTGTCAGCGCGGTTGAGACCGATCCCCTCGAGAGCTTGCGCCAGCACGAAGACGAGGAGACTTCGTCAGTCGTCGTGCAATTGTGGCGTTCCTTAAGGTACTGTGCATATCCGTGAAGTCGTCGACGGCAATACCGGGTGTGATGGCTTCGGTGACCGCACTGTCGGTGTCTCCTTGTAGAAAGAAGTAAGCAATGTGACGGCTTGGTCAGAGAAGACGTACTAGCCACCTGCTGCCTAACGCCTCGATGATGGTTCTTCTGGGACTGGAATTAGGGATTACCAAACCTGGAAGCTTACTAAACATTGAAGAGCTGCAAGCACCGCGACTGACAAACACCGGAGACGTCATCAAACATGCGCTACGTTTACTCGTCTACTAACGCAGAAGAGATACAGTGAGGCGTGACCAGGCAAGCCAGGGAAGCCGTGGTTGCGGCGTAAGCTCACCTGAGATGTCACCCACTCGACCGTCCCAGCCGAGTAGAGTACGTATCGACTTCTCCGTCGCGTGGGCCTGAGCTTCGGAATCTGACCGATACCTGTCGAAGGCATCAGGACGGCCTCAAGAAGAGGTATCGCGAGAACAGCCAGGAAGAGCCATCAAAAGAGGTTGTGCTCGTCGGATTGATTTCGCATGGCGAAGGATTGTGGCGAAGATAGGAAGAACCGAAATAGGACAGACCACCTCGAACATACAGCTCCTCTGATTCGTCATAATCCAGTCTTTATAGGAAGAACTAGAAGAGCCCAAGCAACAAGCCGTGTAGTTCGTAGCAGCCAGTGTACGCACTGCCGGTCACTTGGTGACTTTTTGCGGGCTTTATTTAATCATCAAACAGGTTACGAGCCGAGGATGCTCGAGGGGGCATAGAAGGGGCATGGAGAACCAATGCGGATTCAGCTCGACAGATTCGCGTCACGAATCGAGAGGGGACGAGATCATGTGTCAAGAAGCGGTATTCTAGGCATACCTCTATGCGATTAGCTGCGAATGCGAGTAGGCATGATCAGGTCTTACGGGTCAACCGAGGTGCCCACGCCCGCCGCAAATTGTAAGGTGGGTATCCCAACCGACTTTTCCTCGTTCCTTCCAAACGCCTTGAAATATCAGAACACCATTTTGGCTAGGTCATGCTTAATCTCTCGTTCATCGGTATCCGCGGCCGCCTCCGCGACCACCACGGTCACGGGATTGGCTTGGAGACCGGGTTCGACGGCTATCGTAGCTGTCGTAGCTGTCTCGGCTCGGGCTCCTTCTACGGCGATTACGGTCGTTACCTCGGCCACCGCCGCCACGTCTCGGGGGTGGTGAAGGAGATCTGGAGTAAGATCTGGAACGGCTTCTGTATCTGCTTCCACCACCCCTGGACGGCGGAGCGGCACCAGGGGATCGAGTCGGAGAACGCGACGGCGAACCAGGCCGGTAGGTGTCTGATCGGGGACCGAATCGACCAGGCGGGGGCGACGCGCCTCGCCGAGGGCCGCTGTGGCCAAATGAGCCAGCCCCTCGCCCTCCCGCGGCTCTACCACCACGACCTCCAAGGGGAGGGCCTCTGGGGTCGAAGCCTCCGCCACGACGGGCCTGGGGAGGTGCTGGGGAAACCTTGCGACGAGGGAGAACGATAGAGACGTTGATTACGGTGCCGTCAAGCTGTGCCTCATGCATGTGGGCGATGGCCTCCTCCGCATCGGCTTCGGTTTCATAGAGGATGTACGCAGTGCCGCGGTTGGTGCCAACTAAACAAGGAACGTTCGTTAGCTTGGTGGATTCGAAGCCCGCACATAGGGGCCAGGCGAAGGCACGGAGACGACTTACGTGTTCCGTTCATAGGAAGATGAAGGTCTTTGATACGTCCGTATTGCCCAAAGATTTCCTCCAGGTGGTCGACGTTGATATTTTTGGTCAGACGCTCCACAACAATCTATGGGACGACGTCCGTCAGCCTCACGTACTCTGAGGAAACAGAGAACCTGCGTGATGTGCGAATAGAATGGGAAGAACAAGGGCGTCTTACCTTGGTAGTCCTCACTGAGGGGCTCGCAGAGCGTCCTCGGCTATCGCTACGACTGCGGCTGCGGCTGCGACTCTCCGTTCTGTGTCTGCCACTTCGTCGCGGCGTAGGTGATCTAGAACGCGACGGGGAGCGTGAATCGTATGAGCGACGACGGGCTGGCGAACGTGACCGGTCGGACATCGGCGTCAGAGACCGGGTGCGGGAGCGGTAGCGTTCGCGCGAAGGCGATCTCGATGTGGAAGCCATTTTCGTATTTGTTGCTGTTGATGTTGATGCGAAATTTTGGTTCGTGAATTCGAATTGGCATGAACACTAGAGATTGAAAGTCAAGGACACGGCAGGCGCAAAATCGCGACCCTCTTTCCTGCCATGGCCTGGATTGACGTGTGGTCACGTGAAGGCGGGACTTCTCACCGAAAGCTCGGTCAAAAGTGGGTCGCATGCAACGGCACCGTTACTGCCCACTTGCCAAGGTAAGTAAGTACCTACTTACGTACATAGTATGTACCTGTCGACATTCAAAAGTTCGATGGAGAAACACCCATCCATGATGAAGTTGGTAGACAATGGTTCATTTGCCTTTAGACATCTCTGGAATCAGTTCCTTCTCTCCCGGAGAGGCATTCCACTTCAAGAACATTATGTCTTCCTTCGACCTTGCCATGTACGTCTTCTCCCTGTCCCTTCTCAAGTCCTTGTCTTCCCTTTCGCGCTTGCTGACCCTGAGTTGAAGTTTTGCTATCCCATCCCGCTACTGGCTGAGATCTCTTGGGGGCGCTCTCTTTACCCACAGGTAGACAGAATAGTTATTTCGACAAGCAAAGTTTGTGAGTCATTGGTGGTATGTCACAGAGAGATAAAGCGGAGAATGTAGGTGGTTTCGGTTATGCTTTTCAAGTCCATATTTATATTCCTATTAGTACAAATATACAATCGCTCGTGACTGCCAAGGGCGGGTAACTTCTGATGACAGCCGCATCAGCTGGGATGATTTTTTTTCTCATTTTCGCTTAGTAGAAAGAAGTGTCCCCAATTCGCTTGTGCTGGTGTTAATACATGGCGAAGGGCCAATTTGCATTCTGCTTTTGCCCCTGGTCACGGCGTGTGCCTTTGAAGATAACCTAAACGCCTCGATAATTCCTGCAGAAACCACCTGTACCATTATTGCGCTCAATATTGTGGGTTCTCCATGACAAAAGAAAGAGTGGGCTACTCAAGCAGCCCACTCGACGACTTCCAAGGCGCACATGACGAGGATCAAGGTTGAGGGAAGGATCCTAGAAAGACATTAGCTGAAGTGCCATACGCAAAGAGGCAATGAAGGGGTGGCATACCAGATGACGTAGCTCTGGAACAAAATTCTCGACATGACACCCTCATAGACCTCGTTAATCTGGCAGATTTGTGCCAGTTGAAGGGCGCTTGGCGCACCAGTCAACAAGAAGCAGACGATGACAAAGATGGGATCGTCCAGGATGCTGACCGGCACATACTTGGCGAAGATGGCCAGAACAGGGGTCATGATGAGAGTCGGCAGAAGCATGCGGCACACGAGAGAGGCGACGAGAAGCTTCGTTCCGATCTGATCCTCCTCGGGGTCGCGCTGTTTATCGCTTTTCTGGGTGTTGCGCGCAAGGTTGGCACCAAGAACAACCAGAATCAAGGGGACGGCGACTCCGGCGCTTGATTGGACGGCATCGGTGAAGCTGTTTTTGACAAATGACCCCTCCTCGAAGAAAATCCTCTGCAGGGTCGGAACAGAAGCAACGACGACGGCGATGAGCATAGCCCACAGGGGCGGGTTCATGAACTCCCAAAGGAAGTTGTAGAACTTGCTGGCGAAGCGGCCCAGCGCCGAAAGAATCGTTTTGGCAGGGGCGGGAAGGTGCTCGTACTGGCGTTTGACGAAGTTGGCCGTGGAGCGCTTAGCAGACACAATGGCATTGTTAACGCGGGCAGGGTAGCCCTTAACTCCCTCGGGAACGTCGGGTTCATCCGTGTTAAGAATGCGGGGGAAAGACGATATCTCATCGCCACTTCCGTCGAAAACGGGATGATTACCGTTGAGGGGAGCGAGGGCGTTGGTCGTCGTCGCCTTTTTGGGAAAGTTGTCATCGTCCTCGTCCTCGGTGTCGGCGGGCGAAGCCCTGGATCTGCTAGCAACAGGAGTGCGACCAGCGGGTTCGTAGTTTGACAGATCGTCACTAGAAGATCTGCGCGAAGCGGCGGCGCTGTCGTCGTACTCGTTCAACAAAGGCGCCGTCTCCCGATCCCCAGCGCACTGTCCCTCCTCGACGCGCTCGTCCTGGTACTCAGGGTACTTGTCCTTAGGGGCGAGCAGCACGTGGTAACCCCAGCTCCAGCGCACCAGCTGGCCGAGTTGCTGGAAGATCAAGAGATACAGAATGCCGCGTGCACCAACCTCGTCATCGTTATCCCCGGGTATCTTGTCCCAATGCAAGCCCTTGATCGTCTGCGACAGGGACAGGATCATGGAAATGGGCAACGAGTTGGAATTGCCAAACACTCCCATGGCTGTGACAAAGTTGGAGGCGCGGCGATTGAAGCCAAAGAGGCGCGAAATACCAACAGAGACGAGCCACGAGACGAGGGTCTGGATGACGAAGATGATGGGAATGACGGCAAGATCGAGGAGCTTGTCGGCATTGAGCTGGGAGGCCAGCTTGGTAAAGACTGCGTGAGGGATCGTTAGCAAGACTTTTGGTCACAGGATCCGTGACACACGTACTCAGGCACGGCGTAAAGAGCATGACATTAAGGTTGGCCAAAAACTTCTGCTTGTCGGCGTCGAAATGGCCCATACGGGCGACAATATAACCAGGCAAGCTGACGCAGACGACCTCCAGGACGGCTTCGAAGACAAGGAGGACCAAGTTGCCCATGGAGGGGTGGGAGTCGTGCGGCTTCTTCATAGTCATGAGAGGCATGTCGTAGGCACCTTGGGCCATGTCGGCCAGACGAAACGACGTCGGAGGCGTCATATACTGTTGGTCCATTTTTGACAATGGTGATTCCTATCCCTGAGGGATTCGACAACGTCGGGCGAAGTTCGAGAACAGACTATGCGGGAAACGGAGGTAGATGTAGCCGGGTCGAGGGCGGAGGTTCAAGGCGGCCAAAGCTGATGGAAAGTTCTCGGGATGGGCTTGGCGCAGCGCGTTGACACCAGAAAAAGCCCAAGCAGGCAAGACGATGCACGATTGTGGTTTCGGAAGGGTCGCGATAGGACGACTGCCAGGTCGCATTCACGATTGAGTGGAAAGTGCTATTTGTTGGGTGTTTTGTTGATTTCTCTCGAGGCAGAGAGAGAGAGATGGAGAGAGAAGACGCGGCGTCGGGATTATCGGTGGTAGGAATCGGGCCTCCAAAGTAGAGTTCGGCCTTTTCCAGAAGTATGCGACAAAGCTCTCATTCTCTGGCGGAGAGAGACATTTGGTGAGGTATTCGTCGGGCGGGTGGGTTCAATATCGGAAAAGTGGTCGGCGAATTCGGAACAAACGAGGAATTAAAAGTGAGACCAAGGTGATGTATAAGGCAAGCAGGAGGAACAAGGTAAACGTGCGGTCGGACGATAGTAGAAGGCCGATCAGAAGTTCGAAATCAGCGACAGGAGGAAGGGAAGGCACGATAATATGAGGCGGGTTGATTGATAAAGGGCAAGGCGAGATAAAAGGCGAGTGGTTTCTCCCGGGGAAATAGATACACTACCTCTGGAAAGGGTCAAAAGGCAATCAGCGATGGCGCGCACTGGGTTGACGCTCCAGGGATGACGGTGGCTCGACATTGTGCCACTCCAACCAGCGCCAGCTCACAACTGAAGACGGGACCGTCACCTTTCTCAGATACCCACCACCATCATGGCCAGCGGGGCAGAGCAGGGCAGGGAGGGGGTCCAAGTTCGAGACCAGAGCCACACGGTACACCTGCCTACCTACTTCGTAGGTACTCCTTCTCTCTACCACTCTGCACTCTGGGTCGACGTACAGAGTACAAGTGCGAGTGGGGCAGGTACAACGGGATCCATTCGCGCTACGTGTTGTCCAGTGCCCAATCAGAAGCGCAGACCGCAGCACGATGACGCCGAGCGATTCGTCTCAGTAACTCATGCCGGGAGGGCTCTCAAGCATCAAAACTGCATGCAAGGCACACCCGGCTATTCTTGCTGCGTCGGGTTCAACCTTTTGGTTGGCCACTTTGATATCCGCTTGCTCGACAATTTGTTACTTTTCGGAGGCAGCCACGCTTTACCCGTCAACAAGCTCTTGGTGGTGGCGACAGAAGTAGCTGTTCTCCAGAAGATGCTGGACTGCCAACAGATACAGTAGATGCGCTTGTCAACCTACCTATGCATCGTACCCAAGTGTCAAGAGCTGACAGACTGCCTACCGGGCCGGCTCTTGGCGTAACGGGCGCAGCCAGTGTGTTGTAATTTGCCTTGGCACCAAATCGAAAATGAGATTGCCCTGACGTCGCGACGCGCCCATGACGGAGGTGGCCCTTCGCCTGGGGCCTGCTGCACCGCCGCCGACACCCCCCCAGCTCAACAGCTGTTCCACCGTTTCTCATTCACCTTTTCGCCCCCCTGTTCCGTTCCTGCTTCGTTCGCTTGATTTATCCGTTGTCTGACATTGTTGTACCGTACTCTATACTGTGTATCGGACACAACCTCAGCAGATGGGATGCCACATTCAACCCCCAACCATCCGTTCTCTGGAATACACCCGCGCACACATGTACGCTTCCAGCTACTATCCGCACGCACTTTAGACCGTCCTTTCCCCATGGAACCCTGTTCGCCAGCTTGTCTTTCAGGTCAAGTTGCAGCATCTCGAGCACGACACACCCATACTGCTCGCGAGTTGCGCAATCAACCGGCCAACCACCATCCATCGGAGCCCAATTCTTGCCCCCAACCGACGTCCATCCTGCCTGTTCCTGTTTTCGCAGGCTTTTCGATGCGCAAGCCCTACATCACCCTGCCCGCCGCTGCGGTTGCTCTTTCGAGTCCTTCTTGTTGCACTTCGTTTCCAGAAAAGCCCCGATTTCGCCGCCCGCCCCCAGCTCTGCCTCCCGAGACTCAACGGTCCTGCCAGCAACTCAAGGCGCCTAGCCGCGATCCGCGGTGACTCCAGGCTTTCCAGTCCTGCCTGCATTTGCCCAGCTCTTCGCCGAGCAGCAATGCACATCCGAACGGAGGCTGTGAAATCCCATTACCCCGCTGCTCACATGCAACTTTGCTCATGGCTGTCACCGTAACTCTGAGTTCTACTGAACCTACGCACAGATATCCTTTCAAGGTACATGCCTTCAGTTGCTCGACTAAAACTGCCGCATCATGAACATACCCTTGAAATCGTATCAGATGCAAGATAAGGGAGACATCTCTTGCCGGCAGGATGATCTTCCACCCAGTCAAGTCCGGTCTCGGACTCTCGACATGAGCAGCATTACGTGACGCTAACGGAGAGACGGCTTGGCGCCCTCACTTGGGACGACTCGTTATCAGATCTCCGAGATGCATGCAGGTGCGATGGATGTTTTTTCTTGACAAACAGTGTTGCACGGTTGGTTGGCTTCTGACCTGGTTTCACTCGTTATTGCTACAATTCTCATACCATTGCCAAATGGTCGTTTCAAACAGGCTGCTTTCCCTCCTTGGCAAAGAGTATGATGGCTTTGGGATACTGGAACTTTTGCGGCGGCCAACCACTGTACACCATACACTTCGTTTCTTCCATTGTTCTTGTGGTGATATTCCGAGGAAATTTGAGGCCGTCACTCGAGCGAGTATAAAGATTATAAACAAAGGATGTGAGCGTGTTCGGGGGGTCATTCAGCTGTGTAATATTGCGAGGGAGGGCAGCTATGATTTTGAGTACCTGGCTGGTTGTTACCTTGATTGTTCTCCTAATTGATCATTGTGACAAACAAGCAATTTTTTTTTTGTTATGCCCTGAACAGGTTTTGCTCTGTTGCTCCCCAGCTGGCATATTTCCTTTATCTTCACAACCAGCCCAGGGGAGACCTTAAAGCTGACCGACCATATGTGCTCTTTCTCAATGACAGTAGCCTAGCTGCTGAACACTGTTGTTAGTAAACCAAGAACAGCCAGTCAGTCGCAATCACGGTGACAGACTGCAAGACGAGAGCAGAGATGCGAGAAGGCAGGCCCTCCACCCAACAGCGACAAAATCCTTCCCCCAGTCTGGAGATAAAACGCCCGTTTTCTCAGCTTGAAGGGAACAAACTGGGGAAACAAACAGCTCGCGAGAATCAGAACTGCTCTGCTACGTCCTGTTCGGCCAGAACTTGCTATACAAATCTCATCAGGATCCGCACTCACTCTCAAGATGCCCAGTCTCAAGCAAAATGCCCTCCTGAAGGAGGCGAAAAGCCCCCAGGCCCCCAAGACTACGAGACAAGGCAAGTCCACAGACAATATCGTTGATATGACCGCGAGCGCCGACACGGCCTCTGCCGTTGCCGACAAGGCTTTTGCCGTTGCCGACGACGCGCAGCGCAAGCCGCGCCGCACGCCTCGCCCTCGTCCTCAGCATGCCACCCCCCTCGATACCACGGACGACGACGAGTACGACGACTGCTGGCTTGCAACGTACGAGGACCCGCGTCCCTCCGACCAGGTCGTTGAAGAAGATTGGGTCAGAGTCAAGAAGCCGGACTCGGGTCGTTAAGCCGCATTCTCACGACGGAAGGACGAGAAAGGATGATACGAGCCAGTTGAAATGACAAGAGATGTACAAACGACTCCACCGAAAAGTTGGGCTAAATCAGGCCATGAGCCTGGATCATCACGGCAACGTGTGGTTCTTCCCATATTCTCTTCACCCCTCGGATGGTGTGCTAACGATTGGACGAGCAGGCGATGAGTATGGCAAGGACCGACAAGACGAGCACTTTTCCCGCCTATTTCCCCAAGATACCCAACAGAGATAGCTTCGAAGTCGCCAAAGCAATGCGCCAACTGCTGTACACCTCTATGCGACTTGTGCCAACACGTTGCCTCCGATACGATGTTATGATAACAAGGCATACTCTACTTGCAGCATTTTGACGGCAGAGCAAAACCAACAAGCTCTCCTGGTTTACGCTGGCCACTTTCTCGTCATCATGTCAACGTATCGATATCAGCCGGCCCGGGAAACATCCCTCAATGAAGATGGGAGCTCTTCAACACCGTCAGAGCATTCCAAATCGGATCATGGGGCAGGTTCCATGGTTTGACCAAACCACTCATCGTTGACATAGGACCAAATAGTCTCACAAAAAGTACGCATATTGATTCCATTGTTTCGTTGCTAGTGCGAATTAAGCCTCGTCCCATTCCGTTCATTCGCCCTCGGGATGTGTCTTGTTCCGCCCGCCAAGTGTGACTGTGATGGAGCCGTACGAATTACAGAGTGCGATGACAGGCACAAAAGTTCAATGATACTCCATCTCTCAGCAACACATTGGTGGCCGCCTGGCTCAAGCAGAAGGGCTGCCGATCAACCCGGGGACAAAACGACATGCGTTTCTCGAGAACTCATGGTCCCCTACAACGGAATCGGGATATCCCACCATGGCGAAAAGCAGACTTGTCGTCATGTATCCCGTCACGTGCTAACATGTGACCTTGACGTAATGAAAGCAACACCTATCACGTAGATTGTCGGGTTTACGTCCATCGTCTCCCCGCGATGACAGTTGCGACGACACAAGGGGCATCGATTAACGCCGGAGGAACGCCAGCAACGCGCGATGCTGAACGCATGATACCCATCCAACGCCCGTCATGCGCTTCGCCGTCGGGTTCACCATGTCAGCACGTCGTCGTAAGCCCGCTGCCAAAGGGAAGGGAGCGTCAGCGGGCCCGAGGTGAAACCAGATGACAGGTGTGGGGGAAAGGAATGGAGGGAGGCGATCAGCGGCGATCCGTTGCGCGGTGGGAGCCGGAGCGCAAGCCGAGCGGCGGGACCATGTGGCTGATGACGCCAGAGGTCGGTGGTCTAGGTATCGAAATGACACATTGTCCCATGAATCCAGTCCATCGGCATCGGGCATGGCCAGGGGAGGAAGGGATTCATGTAACAATCGGTTATTGTTTTGACTTTTTTGTGTGTGTGCAAGCCGCAGGGTTTCCTTCTCGGCCGCGCAGGGCATCCCCCTGATGGGATGCCGTGCTTGGATTACTCTGTTTCAACGGCATTTCGCCACAATGGTTTACCCGTACAACGCGGACGATCCGGAGGGAGTGACCAGTACTCGAGTGGACTCGTGGTCACTCTTAACGTAATTAGGGAACCGGAAGACCCTTATCTACTGCCGCTTTTGGCTTTGAGTTTGCATCCATCATGGGGTCTTTTGAGGCGATGTGCCGTGCCTACAGATCTGGGAGGGGAATTTCGTATCGATAAGCGCGGGAACGCACGTTGATTTCTTGGGTAGAATAGGTAATCTACGTGTATATAGGTGAATGCCAAGACCTCACGACATTCACAATGGCGCACTGTGGAAACAGAGGGAGTTAGAGGGCGAGGGAAAGTGAGAGAAGGCAGAGAGAGAGAGAGATTAGAGAGAGAGGTGGATGGTTTGCATGATGTCAGCCGGAGCTAAGCATCCGGCGCTGGAGGGGCATAGATATGTACCCAGATACAGACAGACAGAGTAGTACGTCAGTGCTAAGCAGAGAATCTAGCGGACCGTTGTGCTTGTTCACCGGCGCCAACTTGCCAATCTCTGGCTCATGAGGAACATCGTGCATCGTCTGATGTGATGCAAGGAGTCGTTCTTCAGGTATCTCATCCATCATACCCCTCCTTCAGGCTAGTGGACCACGAATCATGCTTTCCCAATTTTCCACCGATGGAAGGTCCCCAGGACGATGGGCGCGGAGGAGCCTCGTCAGTAGGGTTCAACCCGGCCCTAGCGGGCTTGTCTGGTGTGCTGTGTTTGGCAGCGCGGCCGAGGAGGCTAGGTTGCATGGGAAAATATGCCTCTTTCGTCAAGCCACAAGTCTCCTGTTCTTTCCCCTCATGGCATTTTCCCTTAGATCAACGTCATCACTCTTCCCAGCACCCTGCTCGACCAGCGCATTCGAGCTTGCGAATGAAAAAAAAAAAAAAACCCACCAAACCCCTCAGGAACCGCAACAGGGGTGTGGGATTGGAGAAAGGAGGGAAAGGGTGGGGGAGAACGTCCTAAGTAGGGCCAGAGCTTTCCTTGACGGGGCCTAGTGACGCCGTCTGGATGTCGCGAGTGCCCGATTACTGGCCGAGGCTGTCTAGCGATGAGGAGGAGGATGCCATTGACTGGGCATTTCGGCACGGTACTTCGCGTACTAGAAGACACTAAATACTTCGTAGCGGCATCGAAGTGGCTCCAAGGGAGGGCACCTTTCATCTCCTCCCCGGGGAGAATTTGCACGTCGTCGCCTGCTGGAGCCGACCCCTCCAATCATTTGCTTTGCCCTCAAGAGGCAAGCATGCTCCGGCGCCATATCTCGCGTGGGATATGTCTCAACGGTGGGGTGGAGAGTTCGGGCTTTGGATATGCACATGTTGTTGCGGTGTGCCCAGCCCAATGGGTCACAATGTTTACAAGACAGCAAACGCAGGATTAGGGCAGGGAAGGGGGTGAAATGACGAAGGGCATTTTGCTGTGGTTGATGCTTGATTTCCTCTTTCTCGTTGTCCGAGATATGATGTTCCCACTTTACATCACACACACACACTCTCTCTCTGAAGAGGGGGGGGGGGGGGGGGGGNCGTTTGCTATTTTTAGACACGTGGAGGGGGCAGCTCAGTGCAGCTCACTACCAACACTGGACGCATCTTGGAACGAGAGTCGAGATAATCTGCGGGAAAATCTTGCTCATGGCCTCTCCCGCCGTGAACCGTGGCCACTGATGAAGCCGGGTTAGGGGGCCTGCCGCGTCACTTGTCCCTCCCTCTCTCCCGCTTTACAACAACAACAACAGCAGCAGCATGATCAAGAAATCTTACCGTTGCTTGGTTGTTTTGGTTGTCTCAATGTTGATATCTGACTGACGAATACCCTTGCAAGCCCGGAACCGAGCTTGGACGCTGGGCTGGCATATACCGGGCAGTGATGCAGGTGGCGGTGCGTGCACTTGACAATTTTTCTTCTGTCTGGCCTCCTTTGCGACGCATCTCTTTGCGACGCATCTGCCCAAGCTCCCTTCCATGACCTTGCCCTCGTCCCCATGCCTGTAGTCGCGGAGGAAGATTACGTGGTTGTTGACCTCATTGTTGGCTAAGCTAAATTGCCATCGCTTGGGCCAGAGCCGGTGCAGGTCCCACCGAAAAAAGAATAACGTGGAGCAGATACCTGAATGTGCATGATGGCGTGAGCTGAGCGTATTGGTGAGAAACCATTAAACCAAGCAACTCCGTACAGGACACAATACTTTCGGCATGTATCCGTACCCAACAGCAGAGTGCAAGCGGCTTGAGTACCGGTCGCATCTCTAGCCCTCGTTGCAATCATTAACATCGCCTTTGCATCTTGACCTCGATCTTCCTTTGAACTTTCCCATACCGAACCAACCAAACCAAACTAGTGTAAACCAAACGTAGCGATCACGGACCATTGGCGCCCGAACATCTTTCTTCTTTTATCCGTTGTCGCCTTGGGGCCGCCTCTTCCAGTTAGCAGCGTCCCGCATCTTTTCATCCATTGCTGCCCTGCTGCTGCAAGGCGCAACTCTGATTTCCCAGGGACCTCAAGGATACTGCCATCTCAACCAAGTGGTTCGATACGCATAAATGCCCTGCTAGCTCGCACCCGTCTCATCTGAAGTGCCTTTCTTATACACGCATCCACAGCACTCCCTCATCACACACGCGCGCCCACCTCGTTGCTTTCGCGCTGCATAGGAGACAACTTTTCCAACGGCCGGCCACTCAAGTGGTCTAGAACTTTCCAAGCCTCTCACTACAGGTAAGTGAGCCGCATCTTCCTCCTATCTTGTACACCTGGCTGGCTGCATGCCCACGCTGGGTACCTATTATCCCCAAGTACATCCTTGTTCCCCGGTTCACGTTGGCCCTTGCCCACCCGTTCAACTCAAAGTGTCTTCCCCCGTCAAGTGCAACTGTATCTATCCATCAACAGCCCCTACTGTACGGATACCTCAAGTGGAAATTGGCGCCTACGTCTCTGCTCCGTATCTCAAGTGGGCTGCCCACTTCCAATGGCCGGGCACATATGACGGGGGATACTCTGGGACCTTGGCCAACTCGTCTGGCCTTGTGGTTGGTCTGATTGACGAATACGGAAGGCCGCCCGCTGTCTTCAAGTCGTTGTTGCGGCTGCTTCTAGGTATTGTCCCTCCCCGCACCGCAGCCCAAATGGCTCCAGCCTACCAAGGTACCTTGGTAATATCCACTTAGGTACCTAGGTAGGCATGGAGGTAGCGGCAATGGGCAAGGTACTCAAGTACCTAGGTGCACTATTTGTGCCTGCCTCCTCCCCTCGTCCTGTATTCTCCACCTGCATTTTTTTGACGTTTGCACCAAAATTGCGTCGCCATTATCCATATCCCCCCCCCCATCCTGCCAACCTCTTTTGGTTACAGTGCACACCATACCACCACAACAGAGAGAGGTCCAGCAGGACATCATATGTCTGCAGACACTCTCTTGCCTTGTTCCGCCTTACCCTTTTTCCTTACCTACGTCGAATCCTCATTCCTCTCCACTTCACCTCTTTCTTACCCACACTCACATCTTCTCTCTTTCTCTCTCTCCCTCTCTGACTCCCTCCAGAGCGCATCCACTCCTCCCTCACATCGTCTTTCTCGCTTTTCGTGTTCTTCTCCACACGGTCCCCAAAACTCATCATCACTATCAGATGATTGACGGCTCCAAAGCGCTCTCAACAGAATTTCGGTCTGGCCGGTCTAGCTCGCCTGCGCGCAAGTCCAGTCACATCCATTTCGCCCCGGCTTAGACTTTGCCCTTGCCACCGCCCCCGGTTGCGGCCCCGACCCCGACTTAGTACTAGGCTACGCTACCTAAACCGCCGCGTCTAGACCCCGCGGCAAAGCTCCTCGCTACGACCCCCGAGTTTTCGATCCTCTGACGCTGCTCGGCCTTGAGCGATCGGTAGTAGGCATTTCCATCCCGATTCCGAGCGACCGAACCTCACGATATTTCGATCGCGTGCTTGACTGCTGCCAAAACTGCGAGCCATCCTTCGTCCTGCAAACACCGCATGCTGCAAACACTTTAACGTCATTCGAGACCTCCCTCGCACCCGACACCTTCTCCCGCCCCCTCCCGCCGTTGTGAACTGTGTCGCTGCTACGACGACCAGCAGCGCCTCGCAATGACGGATCTCAATACCCCCGACTCCTTTCCGGCCACGCCTGATGGCTTGATCGACAGAGATAGCCTGAGCAGTCCCGCGTCACCCGGCTCAGCCGACTCTTCCGAGGCCAGCACCCCGCTCGAAGGCCCATCCGACAACCTTTGCGATTTACCCAAACGTGTGCCCTCACTGCGAACCGTCTCCGACCCCCAGAACATGAACCCTTCTTCGACCCCTCTTGGCATGCTGAGCAACGCTCGCCGCCCACCGCCCACTGCCTCCATGATGAGTATGGGCGGCGGTGCCATGAACGACGCCATGGCAAGGGCGCGAGCACTCCATGCCCAGCGTATGGGCAAGCCTGCCGGCTCACAGCCTGCAGGCAACAACATGAGCATGGCGAGCTCTCCAGTCTCGCCAGTACCTCGCCAGGGATCTCCTGCTGGCTTACCCGGAGGACTTCCGGGCAATCTCAAGTTGCCGGGTGGCATGGTTCGGCCGTCCCCTGGCGGCATGCCCCGTTCCGCCCCCGTCATTCCGACGAAACCGTCGCTCGCTGCCAGGCGTGGTCCTATGATGAAACTGTCCGATATGAGCGGTTCGTCGCCTGCATCCCCGTCGCCCAAACTGTCCGACATCCACGGCCCCAACAACAACGGAACCGCGCCGAACGGGACCACGGGATCCAAAATGGATGACTTCAAGAAATATATTGATTCGGAAAAAGGCTGGATCACGTTCGACGGCGCCGCGACCATCACAAAGACTGGTGTCAACTTTGCCAACGGCACAGCCTTCGCCATCTCATTAGACGAGGTCGAGGTCATGGATGAGCTGGGCAAGGGAAATTACGGCACTGTGTACAAGGTCAGGCATTCGAAGCCAAGAGTCCCTCGTTTTGGTTCTGGACTGGGTGGGTTCAAGCACGCGAACTTGAGCACGGCGCACTCGGATCCCTCGCCCATCAGAAAAACCGACGGGTCTGAAGAATCATCGCCAGTGTCAGCGGTGCCCGAGGCCTCTCCAGGCAGAGTAATGGCCATGAAGGAAATCCGGCTGGAATTGGAGGAGGCCAAGTTTACGACAATACTGAAGGAGCTCGTTATCCTGCACGAGTGTATATCGCCCTACATTATTGACTTCTACGGCGCTTTCTTCCAAGAGGGCGCAGTCTACATGTGTATCGAATACATGGACGGCGGATCCATCGACAAGCTGTATGACGGCGGCATCCCCGAAGGTGTCTTACAAAAGATCACCTACTCGACGGTCATGGGCCTCAAATCTTTGAAGGACGAGCACAACATCATCCACCGAGACGTTAAGCCCACAAATATTCTTGCCAACACTAGGGGCCAGATAAAGATTTGTGATTTCGGTGTCAGTGGAAACCTCGTCGCAAGCATTGCCAAGACGAACATTGGCTGTCAGAGTTACATGGCTCCCGAAAGAATATCGGGAGGTGGTATGACAGCGGGCGCCGATGGCACCTACAGCGTGCAAAGCGATATCTGGAGTCTGGGCCTGACGGTTATCGAGTGTGCGTTGGGACGGTACCCGTACCCGCCAGAGGTATCGTTGACAATCTTCAGCCAACTGAGCGTGAGTCCATTAATCCTTCACCCCCTCTAAAGAGTGTAAGCTGACCCGAGATTTCAGGCCATTGTCGAAGGCGAGCCTCCAGGCCTGCCCGATGACGGTTTCTCCAGTACGGCACACGACTTTGTTCGCAGGTGCCTCAACAAGATCCCCAAGGACCGTCCTACCTACGCCGCACTGCTTCAACACCCTTGGATGGCGCGTTTCTCCAAAATCGAAACGATCGCCGAGGAGGCTGAGGAGGGAGATGAGGCTGAAGCTGTAGCAGAGACTGTTGGCAAACTTTCCTTGTCGTCCGGTACGGATGATGAGGAAGTTGCTGAATGGGTCAAATCGGTACTGGAGCGCAAACGGTCAGGTCTTGTCGCCCCTGCATCACGACCAGCACTCCATGCTGCACCGCTGGACACCGTCAGTCCGTCAGCGAACCCTCTGGGGGGTCATCAGTTGCAGTAAAGACTTGTCGCGGGAGAGGCCACAATAAATGCCATGCGGTTAGTGGAGAGGTTTACTGATTGGAAAATATTTCCCATGCCGACCGAGCTGGTCTCAGTTGGTCTTCCTTTCGACCTCACCAGCTATTCCGCTTTTTGTTTTTCTTTTTTCCGTTCCCATACCCTCAATCAGACATTTCTACGTTGCATCATCAGCATACATCTTTGGTTGGCAAGGAGTGTCATCTTCAGATACGGTTTTCCATTGGGGGCGGAAGGTTCCTTTTACTTATCTGTTTCGTGCGGTTCAACCAAATCCGTTGGGCTGTCCAAGCATACGACAAGGATGGCAAGCCCTCAAACCCTTACCGCAATTTTCTCTTCGTATTCTAAGCTTTTTGAATCCGGGTCGACCAAGATGAGACCATGGACGTGGTGAAAGGAAGGTACAGGAGTTTTACGGTTGAATGGCAGCATGCAAGACAACAGATCAGCTTGAGCAGGATTGATATGGCCCGGGAAGAAGGATAAAATATTCAAAGGCAACTGAGATCACAACGGAAAAAAGAGGCTTGTTGGACTTGACAGGGGAGGTTGCTTAAGCTATTTATCCCTGGGTGTAGAATGCTGGTGGAATGTGTGTGTGTGTGTGTGTGTGTGTGAGAGCATGTGAACATTGAAGCGGGAGTCAGACAAATATATGCGTACCTGGGAAGTTATGGGCGTAGAAGATTTGTGGAGAAGGTGAGTGATAGTGTGAGGCTATCTCTGAACAGAAAATGATGAGTTCAGTATGTGGCATGACACAAGATGAAGGAACTTGATCATCCGAAACTGCGAAACCACAAACCACGAAACCGCGAAACCGTCATCTCTATCAACCCTGACAGACCAAGTGATACATGGCCCGATGGGATCATCTATAGCATCATTTGCATTTGCATCATAGTGTAAGCCAAAACCTCCTCAATAAATGGGATCATTGATAATTATTGAATTTGATATTACTGTATTAGAACATGCGGACTTCTTCAACGAGTGCGATATTTCTACAGCAAGGGCGTGTCTGAGACCCGCAATAGAAGCTCCAGGACCATGGTGACGGTTCCCGGGCCATCTTTCCATTCTTCGAAATCCATCTCTCCAAGAAAAAAGCCACTTTGGTTGTAGCTGGCGCTGCAGGAACGTCGGCGAAGGTGCAGAACGAGCAATAAAAGGTGCATGAGCGTGAAATCACCACACACCGCCAAATCATGAAAGCACACATGACATCGCCCTTTAAAAACTCCAAAATTTTCAACGAGAGAAATATGAACCGGTTCGGTGCCTGCATTTCTTCTCATGCGTAGTCCTCCTTGACGCGACGACCGCTATTGACGTCAAAGGACCTGCGGCTGCGAGTGCTGCGGTTGCGGCGGAAGCGGCTGCCACCACCAGCGGCCTTGTCGCCGCGGATGCCAAGGCAGAAGAGGAGCGTTGCGATGAGGAGGGCGGCCCATGCGCCCCACGTGAATCCGAAGGCGTAGGTGCCTATGTGGGCTTCGCGGCCGGCGGACTGGAATGCGTTGCGCGCTTTGACAAAGGTTGCGCTGTCAAGTCCTGTCAACACATGCATGTTCACTTTGGGGTGGGGGTGAGAAATCCGGAACATACGTCATCAGAGAGGCGGCCACGGTGAGGAAGAAGAGGGCCGAGGCAGAGACCAGACCGGCAACAGCGGCACCGAGACGGCCGCAGCACGCCAGGAAGCTTGCAAACCAGGCCATGGCCATGAAGAAGAGGGCGATCAGGTACATGACCCAGCCGAATCGCCACAAGTAGAAGAACTGGGTGCTGGTAGTCCCGCCTCCGTGGCCGCCGGCGAGACCAGAAGGAACGTTGGCGGCGTCGCGGCCCCAGGCCCAGCCGAAGGCGGGGGCGGGCCACGCACCCCAGCACTCAGTGTTCTGGTCGTTGCAGTAGTAAAAGTAGGTCCATCGCGTGAGACCCTCGCGAGCGCCGGTGATGCCCGAGGTGTCGGCCTCGAGGAAGTAGGTGTTGCCCAGGGGCGCCGAGTCACGAACGGCGGCGAGGATGACGAAGAGGAGGAGGACGATGGAGCCCGAAAGGAAGACGATGGCAGCGGTGCCCAAGGGGGCGTCTGGAATGCCGGTGTTAGTTCGGGAGCTGGATCAGTTTTGGCTGCCATGTTGAGATGAGGAGCATGGAAGGAGCGAAGGAGAAGACGACTCACGTTTGGCCATTGCTTTGGATTGTATGGGGTCGTCGGTGTTTGTCTCTGCGAGTTTGCGCCTGCGATTCCTTGGGGTGGCTGGGTATAGGAGTTCTTCTGCAGGACGGGAAACCTGTAGGGATTTGTACTCAGCGACGCTTTGTCTGTGACACACTGTAGCCGAAGGTGATGTGCGTTGCGCAGGAATGTAGAGAACAGGAGCGAAGCTGGGAAGGACGAGGTGTAAAGGCGTAGACACCGTACACAAACAATCTACCCTCGTCGTTGGCTGACACTGGGCAGGGAGGAAAGATGGGGAGGTGTATGAAGCGGTATTAGTGACAAGTAGCGGGCAAACTCACCGGATTCGCACAATTGTTTCAGTCAGATGGGGAAATATGGTAGGTTCAGGGTGGGTGGGGGGTGTCTCTCGTTTATGTTTTTTGGGTTGTTTCTGTTTGTTTGTCTCTGACCTTCGTTCTCGGCCGGGCAATATCTGGGCAGTAGTGATATGGACACGGGTGGGCGGGACAGAGGTGGTGACGGACGGGGAAGCTGCGTTGATATGTCTCCTTGTCCTCGGGATGTTTCGTCTGGCAAGCTAGGTAGTAAGTAGTTGGCTCTGTAGATCATCAGAGATGTGCCGAGGGTATCCAGGAAGGCGGACAGAAGAGTCCTGCAGAGGGATCCAGAGGGGGGTGGATAAGAAAAAAGAGGAGAGTGGGAAGGAAGAACCGGGATGACAGGCGAGCAATCAGATGATGCAAACCGGGTTTGCGTGTGCCGGGATGCGAAGCCAAACTAGCGGGGAAAGAGACGCAACCCCAGCTCGACTGAGGCCCGACCAACAAAGGATAGCTTCAGCTTCGCAGAGTTCTTCCAACGCCGTACGAATATTCTTACACCACTCCGTAGCCGGCACCAGCGAGCAGCGTTGGCTCCAGGAGCTGGGGTGTCGGTTGTTTCCCTCCTTGAACAGCGCATCGTGGACCATGACGACACCACCGAGCCACTACCGGCCTCCATATCTTAGGCGGCGTCTCCACCCCAAGAGCACGCACTGTAATCAGCCATGGGTTCCAAGAGGGAATGAACGGTGTACGCATCATCGCACACAGTAGAGCACATCCACCCTGCAGCGGCGGGCTGGGCAACAGACCGCAACCTACTCCTCTAGCGTGCTTCTCTTGAGGCACTCTGATTTGTCTTATACCTAACAGAACGGACAGCCGTCCGCAGGGACCTTCCGTGGACCCAGCCTCCACCCTGCCACGACGTCACCCAGCTACCTCTTTTTTCTCGTCCAGTATTATCCTCTCTGCTCACGACTCAGTCCCTCGTCACCTGGGCCGACCCTTCGTTGGCCGCTTTCAACCTTTTCTCGCCCACTACAATCCACGGCGCTAAACCAGTTCTGGATCCCGACAAGCTGGACGGTCTTCCGCTCGGCTGTGTTCGATGACAAGGTTCGCTGCGTTGGTTCGGATGGACCTGGTCTGTCCTTCGTCTATTGCTTCAGCCCACGCGGTTGCTGAACCTTTTTCGCTGTCCGATATTAAAGCTTGCATATACATGTGCCAAAGCGGACGGCCGGAACTGAAGACTGCGCAATCTTTCTGAAGAACTGGAAGTCATCCCTGAGTTGAGCGTTCTTCTTAGATGCCTAGATTGGTATCTGAGGGGCCGACACAGGGTCTTTGTTCATCCCGCTGCACCATCTACATGTCCTATTTCGAACAGCCCAAGACGCACGCTGGATAGCTTTGTCGCAGCTCGCGCGACCCTTTGCATCGATGATCTGCCGTCTTGGACGCTCCTCTTTTCCTACGGCCCCGTTCCCGCGGCGTTCGACAATACGAATACCCGGTCGGCTTTACCTGCTTCTCGAATCTTGCGCGGCCTCACACAGGAGATGATGTGTATAACTGTGGCTCAGATGTGATGCAGTGCAGTGAGCACAGACGATTCAACTCAGCCAACAGCCGTCGGCACGTAGCAGAGGCTTAACTCGTGTGCCCGCGTCACCTCCCTCGGGTGTCACGGGTGCAGTAGTAACTCTGAGTTCTCCCTCGCAGTTTGACAGGCGCGTCCTTGCTTCGACTTTGGCTACCTCTTCCGCCGGTATACGGGGCTGCAAACTAGATTTTGGTCTGTCTGCCAGTGACAAATAGAACATATCCGACCCACCGCGCTGGCCCCGATGCCTTCGACGTCTACACGCATCGGCGCCAGAACGACTCGACACTTACGCCCCTTCTACTTGGCGGTACGCCGGCGTCGGCTCAGCCCGTTGAGGTCTGGTGGTCTTCTCCAGTGTGTCAAGTTGTCTGGATGTCATTATGATGAAACAGCTCGTCTTTATTTCCAATACTGAGGCAGCCGACCGGCACGTTCTGCATGGGCCAACGTGAGGACGATAAGTGAACCAGTCGAGCACCAGTGTCTCATCACCCGGTTGCTAGGCACAGAGCTAGCGCGTGTGGACTGTCCATTGTGAACACAAGCTGTGAGAAGGGAATGGCAGTGCTGCCTTCTCTTCTCCCGCCTTCCGACAGCCACCGCCTGGTCGCTTGCCTCGATTTCGGGGTCCTGGTCAGACCCGGGCAGCCGGGCACCAGGTAAAGAGAGGTGATGAGACACTTGTTGATGGAGAAGACCGCGGGAGGATGACGACCCCTGGGCTCATCTCATTCCCGTTTGTGGCTCGTGCGCTCTCAGCGACCCAGTCTTATCGATAAGATGCCGGCCAACGTCAGAAATCCACAGTCTCCGCCAGACTCTCTTCAAGCTTCCACGGCGGCAGCTGTCTCCTCTCCCCCCCCATTCTCCCCAAGCTTTGTTTTACCTTCCAGCTGCCATTCTACATCCCCCCTGTCGCCGACACATGATAGCCAATGGGGCCTCCTAACACACTCCGTCGCGGGTGGGCCTCTTCCCTCCGAAGCCTCGCGGACCGGGCGAATCGACCGTCCGGACGCCTTCGGCACCAAGCGCGATGGAGCTCCTCCTCGCGGTCCGTTTCCCAGCTCGCGTTCCCCGAAGACGACGGCGCTGAGCCGAGCGCGCTGCGACACGTCCACCTCAACGCCTCCTCTTCGAGCACGTTCCCGTCGTATGCCGCGGCGTCCGACTTCCAAGCCCTTCTCCGCCAGGCGTTCCTCGACTGGAAATCCGCCCCGACATCCCGCGCCCCGTCCCCGCTTGTCGTCTCGTTCACGCCCTCGCCGACATATACTCTCGGCCGACGGCAGAAGTCCTTGACGCCGGAGCAGCTGGGCCGGCTCCGATCGCCGTTAGATGTGGACGTCGGCCTGGACCCGGCCGGTGAGCGGGAAACGGACAACAATGGACGCGCGGGGCCGCGGACGCAGCGGCAGTTCACACCCGAGGTCATCGAGACGGACCGCGGCGGGTTGACGACGTACCACGGTCCGGGCCAGGTTGTCCTCTGGCCCATACTGGACCTGCACAGCACGTACTACCCTCACCTGACGGTCCGCTCGTACGCCAGGCTCCTCGAGGAGACTACGCAGGCCGTCCTCGCCGACGGACCGTCCATCCAGACCTACCTCTCGGAAGAGGACCCCGGCGTGTGGGCAGAGGCCGCGAGGCGCCGGACCGGCGGTCAGGAGCGCAAGATCGCCGCCATGGGCGTGCACCTCCGCCGCCACATCTCGGGGCTGGGCACGGCGCTGAACGTCGACGTTGCCGTCGACGGGGACGAGGCGTCAAACCCTTGGGTGAGGTTCGTGCCGTGCGGGCTCGAGGGGAAGACGGCCACCAGTATCAGGGCCGAGGCTGGCGGAGAAGCGTGGAGGCGATGGGAGCTCGCCGGCGACGGCAGGGCGAGGAGGGACTGGTACGCGCGGCGGTGGACCGAGGAACTCGCGAGGCGGCTAGGCGTCCGCACAGCCCCGGCCACGATTCATTACCGGCTTGGGTGAAGTGTCAGTAAAATAGTACGCTTGGTTGTGGGCGTGGTGAGCACCACGGCCCCGTTACTCTTCATGCCTGAAAGCCCCTCCGCCTCCGAGGGGGGCATACATGTCCTGTGGTCGGGACGTCCGCCCCTGTCCTGTGGTCGGGACCATCGAACGTATACATTGTGGTCTTTGGTCTCGGAGGAAACCATACAGCTGGCGCCGGAGTCGCACAGCCCGTTCCGAAGTGGCTGGACCGGCCTTGCTTTATTCCCGACGACAAGGCAATCAATTCTGTCGCATGTATCGCCGACATAATGATATCTCCCCCCCCATGTTCCATTGAACGATGCACGTGGATCCTTCCCAATGGAAGAACCATAGGGGGGAGGGGAGGGCGATGGTCCTTGGCGACATTTGCGCATCTTAGGCGGTAGACAAGATAGCAGCAATCGCCCCCCGCCCCACGACGAGATAAGACCACCAAGACATTACCACGTCGCGCCATACATGCCATTGTCTGACTGACTTGCGCGCGCGCGCGCACATGGGGTTTGCCACGGCGGCAGCCTTCATCCAGCCCAGGCTGTGGGAAGGACAAGATGGAGGGAGGAGGAGGGAAACTCGGCTGAGACGCAGCTGGCGCTTGTGCACATTCGTGATAGGGGGGCATTTGTCACGGCAGGCATCTAGTTTCTGACCCACCACCCATATTGAGCACATCCCGACGTCGATCATCCGAGGTGGGTGGGCGAGAACTGGGTGGCTTGCCCGTCTTTGAGAAAGGGTTCGTGCAAGAATAATATTGTAATTAGTGCATAGCAAGTACAATCAGGTGTCAAAACGCCGATGCTATGATGAGTACCAATCCGACGAGCAAGTCCTTTCGTCAAGAAGGCCGCGAAGATGACCCCCCCCTTCATCATAAACCATGATTACCCCTCTTCCTCTGTGCAAATAAATAAATGTGGGAAAGATAATCACAGCCCAAAGCAGCCCGATTTTGGTTTCCTTGCTCAATGATGCAAACCCACCAATTTCACCACCCATCACTCCCTTGAGAGAGGAAAATTTACCGGCCCGATGGACTGGATACATTTGGGGTTCCCCGTTCCTGGAACCGCGACGACCCAGGTTGATTTTTGTAGTAGCGAGCTACCTTGTACACGGTGCCAACCCGTAAAATTCCACCTCACTACCGAATCGCTAAGATGTCACTGTTGTTACTAGTTGAATGGTCCTGTTGTACCACGATTATCATCGCCTAGTTATCCGCCCTGACTTTGGCCTTCTTTTTGACACTCGGGACCTTCTCGTGGTGACCTTCATCGTCGGGCGTCCACTCTTCAGGGTGAAAATGGGGGTTGTTGTAGTGTGCCTTGTTAAAATGACTGTTTTTGAACATGGCTGTTGTGAAGCTGGGTTCCTGGAACCCCGATGGGGGAGAGAGAAGCGAAGGTTGTGCCGAGTTGGTGTTATTGAGATGCCAGCACTGGTGACTAAACCTCAGCTGGTAATCGACAGGTTGTGAGGGCTTTGTGGGAGTAGGTGTCGGTGGCTGCGACTGAGGCGCCGTCTGAGGATGCGGCCGGGGGGCTGCTACGGGGTGCCGCTGCTGCTGCTGCTGCTGCTGCTGCATATGGTCGGAATACGGCGATGGCAGCCACGAGGGATGTGATGGCGGATCAAAAGCGTCTGGCAAAGGCGAGGTCGAGGTGGGGGAACCAAGCGAGGATAAGCCCGATGACAAGCCGGAAGCCGGGCCGCCAAAGCCGGGCAGCATGGCCAATGGGCCGTAATCGAGATTCGTGTAACTGTGAAGGGTTGGCGCGACGCTTGCAATCTCGTGCCGGTGGGAAAACGCAGCGACCCGGTTGACCTGCAGATTCAACGGAGCAGGGTCTGGCGGAGACTTGTAAAGAATGTCGTAGTGGTCGGGACGGTATAGCAGGTAAATGATGGGGCCCAAGTTGGCGGGATCTTGGCCGTTGGCCTCGTCGGGGAAGCGGTAGATATTGACCTGGCTCCCAGGGCTGCGGTCGAGATAGGCTATTTCCAGCACGAAGTTGACGGGCTTCAGCAAGACCTCGGCGAGAAGGGTGATGCCCAGGTGCTCAATCTCCCTATTTGGGCGCTCAAGCTCGCCGCAGTACCCGGCAATACCCGTCTCGGTGGGGATAAAGGGCTCGTAGGATTCGGGGTTCCCCTTTAGCCACGAGCTCGCCAACAAACGGAGGTGGTAGATGATAGCATTGGAGGCGTCCTGGTCATTGAAGCGCTGGAGCAGGATGTGCATGGCGAGTTGCGGGTTGGCGATGTTCTGGGCCAGGTCTTTCAGCAAGGTGATCGTCTCCTCCACCATGTCCTCGAACAGCATCCGATCGTAGCCGCCGACGCGCAACAGGTACTGGTCTAGGCTCTGGATACGCGCGGCCTCTCCGAGAATTTGGTGCTGGTCGCCATTGTTGACGAGATGTTCGAAGTAGGAGAATCCAATTGCTACAGAGATGGTTAGTCAATTCTCCGGGCGCCGCAAATGACGGGACGGGGCCGCAATGGAGAGAGGCATGGGTGACCTGCAAAGGATTTGTGCCAAGATTGCAAGGAATGCGAAGCGCTCCAGGGCGCGGCGACCATAGGACTTTTCGGGGAGCGGAAGTGCGGGGTAGCGGGAGGAGTCTGAGAGGGAAGGGGAGGAATAGAGGCCGAGGTGGTGGTGGTGATGGTGGTGATGGTAGTAGTGATGCACGAAGCGGCGGGATCGCCAAATGTAAACTCACCTCGCCAGCCGCAGTTGCCGTCGCCTTGAATAGGTCGGTAATGCGAGTACGTCTGGGGAAGATTCTTGTGAGGCAAGGACGTGGGTTAGCCACGGTTGCGTCCCGGGAAAAGGTTGGCGTAGAGGAATCGACGGGGCAGCAAGGACTCACAATGGTTTTGGCGATGTAAATGTCGTCGGCCTTGGCATACTCGTCGGTGATGGCTTCGCTCGTAATCTTGTCGCCCACCAATGGACCCTGGGGAGGCGGGTATGCCCACGTTAGCGTCCATTCCCGAGTTTACAAGCACAAGTAAGGCCACCAAAGGCCCGAGACGGGCCTGTTCAACGAGCAGAATGCGAGGCGTCGAGAAGGTACTTGCTCCTCGCTAGGTGGCGCATCGCCCGAGGGCGAGCACGGTTGAAGACAAGAAATGAGACGGGAGCCATGAGTAGCTTTGTCCCGCATCGAGTTTAGGGTTGGCGGGGGAATGGAAAGTCGGGCGGCTGCAGCAAACTCACCTCGAGGTGTGGTTGATAGTCCCTCGCAGCGGCTTCCTGGGCGGCAAGGTCGGAGGGATCGCTAGGTTCCATGGCGGACGGGCGGGTGCTCGCGGGGTGGGCGATGCTCGATGCAGCGAAGGCAACGTTGGTGTTGTTGGTGTTGTTCAAGTGGATGTCGGGATTGTAAAAGGCGGGGGGAGCAGTTGAGGATGAGGACGACGCAGCTCCGGGGTATGAGTGTTGGCGGTCGGGGAACGACAAGAGGGCGTAAGTCGTGTTGGAGTGGGAAACAGAGTGTGAGTTGGAGTGGTGGGAAGAGGAGGAAGAGGATGCGCCAGGGCTGTTGTGGTGTGGATTTGGGTGATGGTTGTGGTTATGATGAAGGTGGGCGGCTGTTGCTGCTGCGGCGGCGTCGGGAACGGGAGGGCCAGACGCCGTGGCGGAGACGGCAGCAACGGACGACGGGGATATATAGGAAGAAGGAGGAGGAGGAGGAAGAGAAGGAGGAGGAGGAGGCGGAGAAGAGGCGGTGGTAGAGGGAGAGGATGGCTGTGGTAAGGATAGCTGTTGTGATGGCGCTGTACCAGCAGCAGCAACAGGAGGAGTGTGGCCGGGGCCAGAAGCACGAGGGCGACGAGGAGGTGCGGTGGGTGCAGGCCCCCCCAGTGCAGGTCCTGGCCCAGGCCCGGCAGACCCAGGGCCAGGTGCGGTTCCATTTCGTCCAGTTCCAGGGTGTTGTTGCTGGACGTGTCCCTGCTGCTGCTGTTGTCGCCGTCGCTGGCGCTGGCGCTGTTGCTGTTGGAGCTGCTGTGGCTGCACTTGTGACTGCGCCTGTGCAGTCAGCGACAACGGCATGTTGGAGCGCCCTGCAGCTTCCCCTCCCGTAGGCGGCCGTTGATACGACCGTGATTGCGACTCCATGCTCCTGTCCGTGTCCATGTCGACACCCTCCGCCGTTCCCAGTCCAAAGCCCAGGGACCTAACCATGCCGTCTTCATGCCCTGTTGGCCCTTGTCCCATTCCCACTCCCATTGCCAGTCCCATCCTCGTCGACGAACCCACACCAGCTACAGTTGCAACTCCAGCTATAGCTCCAGCCACAGCCCTGGTTCCCGATCCTCCTCCTCTTCCAACGCCAACGCCAGCGGCTCCCCCACCTGCCAGCGACGTCGGCGGAAGGCTGTAGTCGCTCACGTTTCCTCCATCATCGCACATCCCGCCCATTCTGTCCGGTCGTAAACCCATCTCTCCTCCGTCTTCGTCGGCAATCATCATCACTCCGAGCCCAGCTCCCCCTGCCATATCCGTGTCATATCCAGCATCGCCCTGGGGAGGTTGGTGTTGAGGCTGAGAGGCGGAAGAGTGGTTGTAGGACTGAGCAGCGTCGGTGGCGTGGTAGTACTGGTAGGAAGACGCGTGAAACGCAAAAGGCGTTGATTGAGGCTGGAGCATGGCCTCGCCGGGCGCCGTAGCTGTTCTTCCCTTGCTTAGGACCTTTAGTGTGACGGTTTGCCTACATGTAACCACGTCGAAAGCCGCACTTTTTGATGTCTCGGGACTAACTGGGCGTGAAAGTGCGGTAAAAAGGACGGTGCGCCAAAGCTGCCACTACTGCAGTCAATGGCTGCCGCTATTGATGACGACTTATGCAATATGTCTTGGGCTCAGTCTCCAACGCCGAGGAGCCGATACGGAGCAGTCAGGGGATTGAACGTGGAAGAGTATCCAAGATAGACAGATTGACTTGGGGGGGGGGGGGGGGGGNAGAGAGGGGGGGAAAGAGAGGAATCGGAGTGGAAGGACAACCCGGCCTAGTTGGTGCAGATGTTGGTTTAGATGGATAAGTGATATGCGGTTCGCCTGCAATCCGGCGTCCTCGACTATCGAGTACGGCCAGCCAAAGTAACCAGCTAATATCTCACCACCAAGTCGCCGTATGCACGTTGGCCGTCATGGGCGAATGAAAAGGTCGAATACAAGGGGGCGCGGCAAGCAGAGATTCGACGGCCGTCCTAGGCAAGGGCTTATTAGGAACAACGATGTGACCTGTGGTTTTCCGGGGTGCGTCTGCCCATTCACATCCCTTCTGCATTAACCGCGTCGACGAGTTTCTGCTTAGTGCAGACTGAACGAGTCTCGAAAGGAAGTCGATTTGTTGGTTCGTCTCTGGGGTCCGGCCATGGGCAGCTGTCGTGATTTGGTGGTCCGATACGGTGTGCAAGGCTCCCGCTGAAGTTGGCTGCTGTAATATCTTCCTCGGTCCGCGTCTGACACCCCCTCTCTCATTGATAGTTCAGGAAATTGGCGTCTTCGGTGGTCTTCCTAGCCGTGCTGAAGTCGGTGTGAATGGGTGTCCTGGGCCAGCCGGATCTAGTCCCGCTCGCTCAAGGGCGCTGCTAGACGTCCCGGGCTGAACGGTTTTGGACTAATGAGGGACGGCAAATGGTGCAGATGGACTCGATGTGATGTGATGTGAGTGTGCAGTGCCGTGACGCAGCTAGTGATCGGAGGGGCAAGGTAGGCACAAGGTAGGCACAGTCGATCAGAAGAGCCAGATATCACGGTCGAAGACGCTGCCGATGCTGCCGCTGACGCCGATGATGTAGGCCACCACAGGGAACACAGGATCATCCGAGGACAACCTGCTGAGCGGCAGGAGGATGGGGAGAGACGTAAAAATGAGCAGTTCAAAAATGAAGAGTCTGGGGAGAAGGATGAAGGAGGGAAGAAGAAGAAGGAGCAGAAGGAGAAGGAGAAGAAGAAGAAGAAGAAGAGGAGTGTAAGTAAGTTTTCGGCGGACTGTCAACCTGGAGTCGAGGTACCGGGGTAGGTAAGCCGAGCAGCAGCAGCAACGCCAGAACGACGGCGAAATAGCAATGCGCTTGAATTGCTTGTCGCAAATATGCTGGCTGGGGCACCAACTGCCGTACCTTGCCTTCGTCCGTGTTCACGTCGAATGGATGAGACCAGGTACGTACATCTCATGGAAGGCAACAGATACAGGGGACAACACATCCGGTACGGATATCATAGAGAGCGTGAAACGAATATATGACAAAGGCCCAGAGCCGGCGGCCCTTCAAAATTTCATGGTAGTGATACCAGTGTACTACGCCTGACAGACGTGATGAGAGAAGTCGTCCAGCCAGATGGTCGGTGGCCTCCTTGGCCCGCAACCCTCGCAGGCTGGCATCTTTTGCAGACTGTGTCGGCAGACACCCAAAGTAGGCGGTGGCGTTGGCCGTCTTGATACCGACAAGGCTATCGCCAGAAGCTACCCTTGTCGAGATGACGAGTTTGCCAGAGAAGGGGGGAAATGGACCGAGTGGAGAGAGACAAACGGAAACGATCAATGTGACGACTGACGACAGTGATCCTGCTTCGACCCGGAAATAGATGGGTCTGGCCCGTCTGGCGTCGCCGGGTCTGCATCATGCTTCCTGCAGCATATGGATTGGCCCGGTCATGCACCCGCCAGCCAATCCAAAGATTAGAAAGATTGGCCGCGGGAACGGGCAGTCCCATTCCAACATATGTAGACGGGGTCCGGCGGCGGAGAGGTACAGCTTACAGCGGCACAGGCAGAGATATCGCGACATTGCGTCCGGGGCATTTGGTTATTGCGGTGCTGTCGACACCCACAGGCTCCTTCCTTGCCAGTGGGCTTTATCTGTACTCACAGCCCCAAATTCACCAGTACGCTACGGGGCAAAAGCAACTAGAGGTACCTAGGTTCAGATACCTACAAACATCTCGTTTAGACGAAGAGAGCGCGACTGGCGTACGGGTGCCTCGGTGACAGATCAGGTACATGTACCTAGCTACCGATCATTACCGCCGGCCACCTGACTACAGTTACTGTAAGTATAAAGTATCAAGCTCTTAGGGGACTACCTCTTCCACAGTCATCACCGAGGCTCTCTTCCTCCCTCTGCCTCCTCCTCGCCTAGACCCAGTCTGTCGCCCTTCACCTAAGCTTCGTAATAAGATCATGCCGTATTACATTAATTTGCGAAGGACACAATAGCTCAACAATGAAGCAAGGGTGGCATTCCAGGGAATCTCGGAGCCGGTGGCACGCCCTGCACTTCACCCTTCGGACTAACAAGGGTCCTAGTTGAACGGAGCCCACTAGCAGTCGCTGCGAGCCCGCTCATACCAGCCCGTGATCGTCTATCCGCACATACACCGTAGTATTCTCGAGACTCGCAGGGGTGCCACAAGTCTTTGGCATCATTGATCAACGCGATGCATCGTCCACCAGACAAGAAGGCTCCAAGGACCGCGGCACGCACCGTAGTGCCGATCGTGATCCTCTGTCTCCACACTGCAGAATTACGCGGTTAAATAACACTCCTCACACAGTGGTTCTGCTCGTCTGACCCCCTGTCCATCAGTCGACGAGGCGGCATAGGCGTAGCTCTCTCTCTCTACTCGCGATACGCTCTGGACGACAAGCACCTAAATGTTGCTTCACTCAGCCACCGAATTTGGCCCAAGCATCCCGTCACCGACATGGATGCTAATTGGAGGCATCGGACGACTACACAGGCTACGGAAAGGGCGAAGGGAGTACAGCAGCAGTTCCCGCAAGAGAAACTGTCGGCTCTTCGCTTGCTCTCTTGATAGTTCACCTCTCTCGTCCGTCCGAAGTGTGATAAGAAGTGGGCAAGTGTGACGAGACACGCATGAGGTGGGACGACCACGGCGACGGCAATACCAGTGTGGGCTGCCGATTTTCATCGTCGCACCCATGGCGTTCGAGACACAATCCCTTCCCTTCAGCGTTTCTTTGTCTTCCTGCGCTTACCGTCGACCGACAGCCGCCTATGTCCGGCTTTCTCCTCGCTGCTATCTACTACGTAGTATGTTCTGGCTGCTCAGCGTCCAGCACCGCTACTCAACACAAACAGACCTAGTAGGGCCACTAAACAGCTCATTCGTCTAACTGGCCTGCTTCCGACTGACATTTCTAGTGTACAAGACCGGCTTACAGTACGGAGTACACCCAGCCGAATCTTGCCCGCACCTGACACGCTGGTGCACAGCCGGTGGCTGCCGCTGCCGGTCTCGACTTCGGCTGCAACGGATCGGTGCTTTCAAATAACAGCTTTTTGACGTGCAGAACGAATCCAGTTCTGGAGGGGCCAGCATCCCATGATGTCTCGACGGTCAACCGAACTCCCTCCCTCCCCAAATGCAACGTCTCCGCTGTTGGCTGGCAACCCTGACATCTTCATAGTGCTGGAGGAGAATAGGGGCATGGCCAAGCCCGGCGCTTCCCGGCGTCCAGGAGTGCATCGCTGCTAGCCTGCTGCCTCTCTTTCCGCGGACCCAACAGCGGTGAAAAGCGGTAGATGGTTATCCAGAGATTGGGCAACACGAGCCGGGGGTTTCGCCAATAAACATGGGCGCGGCCCCTCGCGGGCTGCCTGAACTCTACAGCAACCCACACGCTGATCAACGGGCCAAGGTCCCGTGTCTTGATTCCAAATCTCATTTAGAATTTCGGGTTCGAATTCGAATTCTCGAATCACGCTGATGAATGTTTCGCAGGAGGGCGATTCCAATACGGCGAATTTACTCACCACAGACTCGCACAGTTTTGGCATCTTCAGACACCTGCCAACACGGCTGTCAGAGTCTGACGGACCCCAAGGCTTGTGGGGATCGAAAGTCATGTTCCGTGCGGGGCGGTGGAGCTGCTAAACGGCCTGTTCCGCGCACAGCTTGGATCTGCAAAACGGGGCAATGCCTCAGAGGAAAGCAAACTAGGCAACGTCCATGTTGCTAAAATGCGGCCTTGTACCTTGGGAACGTGGGGACGCTGCGGGATCTGCGTCCGCCATTCCCTTCCGGATCACTAATGGTACTCCGTACACAGATATTCGGTTTACGAACAGATGCCCACTAAAAGCCATTCGAAAACCCAGATCAACTACACAGTAGATTGATTTCTTTCGTATTCCCTTGGCGATTCTTCTTTAAGCCTTGGATGGCGCGCAAACCTTCCCAGGCAAACCAGACAGACATCAACACAACATTGCGCAAGAAGAGCAAGCAGGTGATCGAGCGAGCGAGCGATATAGACCTTAGACGTCCAACGGCCTCGAACATGGACAAGAAACGGCAAGACGGCGGTGGTCAAAAGGCCGAAGGACGGACATAGCTGGTCGGTACCCGCACCTGACTTTTGGCAAATGAGCACCAGCGGTGGCATATTATGTTGTAGCATCCGTAGGAGCAAGGATGGTCTATTGGCTACGTTCTTTCCGAGCTCAGAGGAGGTCGAGAGAAGCAGCTGCCCCCAAGATAACAACGCTGTTCCAAGGGCGCTCGATACCCCCCCTAGCCTTGATTTCACGCTATCGCAGATTCGCCCTAGCCTGTGGCTCGAGAGGATCACTACAAGCGTTGACTACCCCTGTAATCACGGGCGGCCTGGGAGAGGACCATCCTGTGAAGGTCAGGTCGGGGCAGGCAAGTAATAGCTTTGTAGTTCCTGGGCCGAGGATGAGGGGCCAGGCACGTTTTTCCGAGTCCGCAATTCCGAAGAGACCAATAGCCTCTCTCGAAAGGCGTGCCTACACTTATCGTCGTCCCACTCTCGTCTCGTCCGAGAAGTTTGTCGATATTGAATACGCATTCAGCTGAGGTCTGGAGACGACGCCAGATGATCCAGAAGCGTTAGCCAGGAGGAGTTCCAACATCGCCAGCTCATCAGCAGCGTTGCATCGGCCGTCTTCCGCCCGCCCACTTTTCCTTCGACACCCGCCCGTCCCTGACCCGCGCCG
>NWBT01000045.1:5368688-5488909 GCA_003386485.1 Colletotrichum lentis
GGTCGTCTCTGATACTCGCAAGGGACGGCGACTTGCAATGGAAGCTTTTTGCCTGGTGGGTACGGATAATGGAGGAAAGAAGAAGACTGGCCTGCGATGTGGACACGTCTATTTCTACCGCAGGCCGCCGCTGTCTTCCCGCCCTGAGAAGCGTCTTGTCATGCAGGTGCACAGCTAGGGGCTGCACGAAACATCCCCCTCTAGAGTAACCACGGACCTTGGCGATATGACAGCTCATTCTTCCGGCGCCACCCCTGCGCGCGCGCATATTGAGGATGATCAGCTTGACTAGCCTCCCTCCCCTCGTACCGTAGTGTACAGTCCACAACCTCTTCCCCCTCTCGCTTTCATCAAGTCGACGATGGAGGAGCGTCAAGTTCGATATCTCATCGATGCGGGTCGGCTGACGTCGCTAAATAACCATTTCGCACGCCACTCGTTGTCCCCGGCTTCGGTGAGCTATGCCTGCGTGGATCAGCCGTCGAACGGTGGAGCTGAGAATGGGGCCAAAGAGCTGGGTTTTAGCGATGCCCTGGAAACTCATTGCGGTGGTAATTGGCCAACGACGACATAAGAGAGATGGTTGCTGGGACTGGGACTCCGCCACTTGGAGTAACCCGTTGATGTTGTTACTGTACGACGTGCTACTGCTCTCGGCGGTCCACAGTCTGCATCAGGCTTTAAGTCTTGATCGCAAGCTATGAAAGCCTCGGCCCAACGTCGGCTAGAACCGCCCTCGTGATTTGAGAAGTCGTCAGGTCTACAAGACACCCGGCGAACGAAACCCCTTTCCTGTGCGGCAGGGTCATCAGCGTTGGTCATAGACCATATTGACGGCAGCACGAAGTCACCTGCAGAACCAAATCCACGGAGAAGTCATGGCGTGGCGTTTGTCACCAGCCCCAGAGGAGCACAACCCGAAATTGCGGCATGCGAGTGTCCGCTATGCAGATAGACAGTCGCCTCCTTCTGCATGCCTCGTGTGCTGTGCGACCCAAATACATCGTCCAATCATCGAGCCGCCAAAACAATCTTCGTCACGACGCAGATAACCGTTGTCGTATCCATCCGGTGGCCGAATTCGCCGTTTATCTCGCCACGGCGGTTGGGGCTTGCCGCTGCCTGCATTCACGTTGAATTTGGCAAGGAACCGAGACAGAAAGGGGAGGAGGGCACCCAGTCATGGACGAGCAGGCGACATGCACTCCACCTAGCACTACATTGTGCAACACATCCACGACCACCTTCGTGACACTGTAAACGAAGTGGTGGCACGGGAGGAAGCATAACGGATGGGAAGTCGCATTGTTCTCCTGTCCCTAGTCTAGTCCTGGTTTCGGGAAACCGAATGACGATCTGGTCGACGAGGTTCGCAACCATTTGACGACGACGACACATCCATCATGCTATACGGTGCGACAGGTGCCGAAGCAAAGCTCCGGCTGCTGTTCGACTAGACGCAACCTGCACTGAGATAAAGGACAGACCCAGACTGGACTCAACGACAACGCCGATCTTCTCTCGGCGGTGATGGCCCCCGACGTCGAGGAAAAAGCAACACCACGTCGGTCGACACCACTGTTTCGGCCGGCAGATGACAAGGGCGAGGGCGAGGGCGAGAAAAGTCCTGGTCCCTTGAGGGGGCTCTCGGTGCTAGTGCTACGCCGCCAGGAACCATCGAGACCATCTCGCGGATGCATCGACAACAAGAAAGGGCTAGGATGCTTGTTTACGGAGCGCTCACCTGCCTGGCGATGTGCAGAGTTTGTTCCTGTACATCCGTAGAAAGTACCCGTACAGGTAACTGCTTACGGCACCGCCAAACGAACCGAACACCACCCAACTCACATACGAGAGCCGGACAGCTAGCCGGCTGCCAATATGGACAATGCGGATGGTGGTATTCTGAGTCGGCTGCGACTCTGCCAACGCGGTAAGCTGGCGAGATTGAAACTTGATATACGCTCCATGGATGGCGTGTTGGAATTCTCCTTCCTGCCCCTTGCTCTTTGTGGTCCTCGTCACTGGAGGGGACGGGGACGTCATATTTTGGTGTGCTTGCGAGCGGTAGGTGCTGGCTCTGCGGAATCGTCACACAGAGGAGGACAGACCTAAGGGCGCCGAGCAACTCAAGGAGTGTTCAAGCTCGAGAATTCTGTCTCTCTATAAAGTTCGCCATTGTTGCTCCTCCATGCATGACAAGGTCTGGCCGTCTCAGGAGATGGAACTGGAAGAAACGTCCCATTTTGCAATTATAATTTTACCTGCGCGAACGAACGCGAACTCCGCCCCAGCCGGCCTGCTGCGGAAGCCATCTCTCAGACTTCCCACGCTCGTTAGAGCCAGCCCCCAAAACGGGGTTTCTTCCTGTCTCCAACCTCGCCCGTCTTTGCTCCTCTCGCTCGTGTACCACACTTCCGGGGTTCTTCAAGGTCTAGAAGAGAAGAGCAAATCTTGAACGGATCAAGTGACTGCAGCGGAAAGCTGCTTCGCGGTCCTTTCTTTAAGTGAATCAGTCCCCCATCCCCGGTCTCGTCTGCAGATATGGCATAGACGCTGTGCCAATTACCATCTCCTGTGTGGACGCAACTTTATTGTGTACCTGTGCGACCTCAAGAGGGACCGCCTTGGCCACGTACCTTAGTACCTTAGTGTGGACGCAACTGTTAGGGGGGTTGGTGGAGGTTTTTCATTTGTTTGGATGGCGTTGTTTTGGTATCTTCTAAACTCACTGATTCTGCTCTCCTCGCTCTCCCTGCTTCGGCACTTGCCCGTGATTAACCTCCTCAATGCGGCGCTATGTGCGTTTCCGTGGAGAGAAAGATTATGGTAACCGGCAGATACCAATCAAATCTATCTTCTGTCATCTGCCCTGTATGATTCGCCTTGTGCCATGCCATGACTGTGATCTTGCTCTTCATGTCCATAACGGCATCACGCCCTTACCCTTTCGTCCGGGTCCCCGCGGATGGCCCCGTGGGCCGCCGCTTCTGGGCGTCATGCCACCGCCCATGTCCATGGTCTGATCGTCTGTGGGGAAATCATTCGACCGAAAGCCATCGCTCTCCTTGAACACAGTCGTGTAGAGACTCGAGACAGACTGCGTAAGCTCGTACAGAGCCTTGGTGCGGCCGCTGTCCGCGTCCGACTGGATCTCGAGCGTGCCGGCCTGCTGGTCAATCTTGCCGTCAATCTTGCCGTCAACAATCAGGAAGCCAAGGATGTCCTGGACCTCGGGTTCCGAGATCTTGAGCTGCTTCGCGATCCAAGCCAGCTTCATCCGCGTGTAGGGCGCAATGAGCTTGACGACCCCCTTGGTGCGCATGTTGCGCGTCACCTCGTCAATATTCTCGGCAATGAACGGGTCGGCGAGGATGTCTTGGTTCTTTTGGAGGACGTTCTCGTAAGCATGGACATCGTCGCGCTGGTAGGCGTCCACCAGGTCCGTCATCGCAGTGATTCGTGGATCCTGCTTGTATGGCTTCGTCTCCTGCGAGTCGAAGGGGTTGATGGTGGACTTGACTAGCATGGTCGTGAGAAGCAGGTACTTGAGCACCTGAATGCGCTGGAGCGAGCCGGCCTCGTCGTAGTTGCGGAAAGACTCGAAGAAGTCTGTCTGTGCCTCGGCCCAGTTCTCTTCGCTCATGTGCATCTTCCCACCGCACTCACGAATGATGCCCATGATCTTGGGGTGGGGAACTGCCGACCTGACCTTCAGGGCGCGCTGGTAGAGGCGCTTGAGCTGCTTGTTGTTCTTGGTCTCGGCGTGCATCTGGATCTCGAGGGCGTATATTTCCATAGAATACGTGCCCTTGCTGGGATCGTCGCTGCCGTCTTCCTTCTGACAAGCCCTATGGAGGTCCCGAAGTTTCCTAGTGACGGTGTTGTAGTCCTTCCGGTCGAGCAGGAGCTTGGAAAGCTTGATGTTCGTCTTGAGCCACAGCCTCTCGTTGTTGGTGCTCTGGAAGCTCTCAAGCGTGAGCGAGTAGAATTTCTCCACACACGCCACTGCCTTGGGCCCATCCGACCCCTTCTCGATGTAGTCCAGCATGTTGTTGATCGACTTTTCCGAGTAGTTTCTCGTCACGGCCGACTTGACATACGTCAATAGCTCGGCGTAGTGTTCTGTCGCCTTGTCTCCGCGTCAGCATTTCCCACCCTTGACGGTGCGTCGCCGCTCCCAAGGCACCGTCCTCACCTTTTCGTATTGTCCAAGCTTGAACTCAAGCTTGATGGCTTGCTTGAGACCTTTAAACCCCCATTCGCCCTTCTCCTCTTCTAACGGTGGTATGCCCAGGAATTCGGCAATGGCATCCTCAGGGTCGGTGAGCTTCAACTGCTTCGCATTGTAGTATTTGTTTTCGATGCCGACGTCTCCGGAATCCTCGTCATCGTCTTCCTCGTACTCGAAGTCGTACCTGGCCCGCGATCAGCTTCAGTGGTTTCCGCGACGGTGCCCGGTTGCAAAAGGAAGGCCCCAGTTGAGAATAACTCACTGCTCTTCGTCCGACTCCTGCATGAAGTCTTCATCATCAGACATCTTGGCAGGTGGTTATGGGTTGGTGCAATTGAGAGAAACCGATTACCGCGGCGGGTCAATCAAAGGAGAGGGGGAAGGGATCGCGTTGGCAGAGGGTGACGAAAGGAAAGAGGTGAAGAGGTTCGGGTTGTTTGGAGTTGAAGAGTAAGGTTGATGAAAGTGCCAGACGGGTGCAGAGGCAAGTGCAGCTGGGGTTAGACGCTGGAGGCGGGGGGGCTTATCGATTGGAGGGGCCCACCAAGCACAACAGATTGCGCACTGGCCTCGCAGAAGCGAGACGGAAGTGGGAGGCGGGAGGCAACACTTTTCATTCCCACTTAACCAGCAGCCGCATCGGTTGCCGTTTATCTACAACTCGACAATTAACCCACGCCTGCCATCACAAGCCCTTTTCCCCGACATTGTACACTGCCCATAAACCCGTCGAGAACCGTTTCATAACCCCACAGGGACAGCCGGCAATATGGGTGGCGATCTCAACCTGAAAAAGAGTTTCCATCCCTCCCTCATCAAGAACCAGGCCAAGGTTTGGGAGGAGGAACGAAAGGCCCTCGAGGAGCGCAAGAAGACACAGCAGAGAATCAACGAACTCAAGGAAGAGCGCGAGCGCGAAGAGCTGCAGAAGAAGCTTGAGGCAGCCGGCCACACCAAACGAGTCGATCGCGTCGAGTTTCTCTACAGCGGTCCCACCGATGGACAGACCGGCACGACAGAAGAGCGCGAGAGCTACCTCCTCGGCAAGCGCCGCATCGACAATTTGCTCAAGGGAACGGAGCACAAGAATCTAGAGAAGCAGGCTGGACAGGAGAGTTTCATGGCACTGCAGGCGGCCAACACAGCAAGAGACACCGCAGCCAAGGTCCGGGAAGACCCTTTGCTCGCCATCAAGAGACAAGAGCAAGCCGCCTACGAGGCGATGATGAATGATCCCATCAAGCGCAGACAACTGCTGGCATCTATGGGCATCGCCGACGACAAGTCAAAGTCCAAGGACAGAGAAGAAAAGCACAAGAGGAGGCATCATCATAGACATCGCGATGGCGATGACGACAAAGAAAGGCACCGACGGAGGAGGCGGTCCTACTCCAGATCCAGAAGTCCGCGCCGCCGGAGAGGCGACTCTGAAGACGAGGACCGTTACGAGAGACGACGACGCAGCGATTCCGAGGTCAAGCATAGCTATCGACACAGACGGTCTTCTAGATCGAGATCGCCACGCAGACGCGAACATGGCGACAAGGACGACTACGACAGGCAAGACCGCCACGACCGCCGTGGGGGCCGTGAAGGAAGAAGGCCTGGATCGGTTTCCGATGAAGGTCGTGCTGTCAGACGAAGAGAAAGGTCACCTCAAGGGAACGACAAGCGGGATGACCGAACTGGGGATGCACCGGGGTACCGAGGCCGTAGAAACTATGACAATCGGCGGCAAGACCGGGACAGACGACCCGACGGCCGTGCCAACAGTGGCAAAGAACCGGACGACCGAGCTGCGGATGAGGAAAGGGCACGGAAGCTAGCAGCGATGCAAGCGGCGGCCTCTGACCTCGATACCGACCGAGTCCGGCGCCTAGCGGTGCTGGAAGAACGTGAGAAAGCCGCGCGCGATGCCGACGACCAGGCAAGAGAGCGGTCTTCCAAGTACGGCGATAGAGAGTTCGTCAACGGTCTGCACCGGAAAGCCGGCAACATGAGCCTGGGGGAGAGGATGGGCCGCGGCAGGCAAGGTCTGCAAAAGGACGATGACTGAGAGGATGGCGTGCGGAGCATCTCGGCCACCACTTGGCCGGCTCGCGGGTAGCCTTCGGCTGCTTGGCACACCGTACAGGGCTTCAGAGCACGCAGAAGGGGATAATGAGGCAGCGCGGTACCGACACTACTACTGCTTGCCCACATCAAGCGCAGAACAGCGAGCGCCCGTACGATACGAGGGGAACGGGCCATGGTAGCATTGGCCAGTGGATCGACTCGGCAAAGCCCGACGGCCCACGGAAGATGGCTGGAAAGGTAATTGTCTTGCGAAGGGTTCATTATGGGATAGGATCCCCCTGTACAACACGTTGGGATGTAAGTTTTCTAGCTGCACGTCATCAAGCGTGCTTCTAGAATGTTGAGCAGCGTGCATCCGCCTGCAGACGAGCGGATGAGTGAGCACGTATGTTAAATACCCACCTCGGAGCGGCACTCGACGGTCGCTGAGGAATGACGGACGATTGGTTATATTCCTGTCCCGTCGATTCCATCAAGGCCCAATATTTCTGTTGTGAAGCTCGAATGCATTGACAGCAGGTCATCCGTTGTGACGTCTCTCCCCGTTGTGTAATCAGTTGGGCACAGCCGTTGTGGCGGAGATGATGTTAAGCGTCCGACACCTAAAGCACAAGATGTAGTGGCTTGGCGGGGCGGCGAGCGTCACACTCGCAAGTCTCGGCTGTGCCTCACGGTTCAGTGCGTATGGGTCGCGTCGCTAGGGAGGTTGACGATGCCACCTCCATTAGCTGATGAGGAAGCCCTTGGTTGGATGGTTTCTTGGAACGAGGCTGAGCGAGGAGGGGTAAAGAGGGGCAATGGGATGGATGGTGTTGCGTTTCGTTCATATCGAACACTGGGTGGCAGCAAATGGACGCAAAGGGCGGAGGTTAATGGGATATTGCCCGGACCATTGCGCGGCCTGGCTGACTGTTTGGCTCCAAGTCGCCGCTCTCGGTACCCGTATTTCGAATCGAGCTTTCGGCGCTTTGTGACGGGAGTGCTGCCGGGATATGCAAGTTCCGGGTGGCGGTGGTAGCCCCGGCCCACGATGGGGGATTTTTTCTGTGTGACTCGTGAGCATCCGTAACGGGGGGGGGGGGGGGGGTTATTGNGTTCTTGCCTCGGGGGACTGGTGATGATCATGTCAAGACGAATGTGTCGTACAGTCGAGGTTCGGATTTTTTACACAAAAAGAATAAAATAAAAATTCCAAGTGAGTTGATAGAGATAGAGATAGTGATAGAGATAGAGATAGAGGGGGTTTGATGGAAAGCGAAGAGGCAGGTTACAGTAGGAAACAAAAATAGGAAACGAGAGTACGGGTATGCTGTGGTTAGTAGTGTCAACTGAGCGAGAGTGACAGCGAGGATAAGGCGCAAGATCGCCCCCCCTTAGGTACCAACTAGTGAGGGTTGGGTTGGACAGAGAGGTCGGGGATTTTGACGATGATCTGAGACTGCGATCGGAATACATAAAGTGCAGCAGCTGCCGGGCGAAGGCCCGGCTGTGAGGCAACCATGCTCATGGGGACTATCCCAAGCGCACCTCTTCGAGCCGGGTGGTTTGCTACGAGAACTGCAGGTATCCTCTCCTCCTATTTTTGCGTGTAGAGGTACATGGTTAGGGAGATGATGGTGGTAGATGCCTAGGCACAAGAGCGGCTTTAACGGACTTGAAGTCAGGGTTCCTCGAGCGCCCCCGCAACGCCACCACAGCGCGGCCATCATCGACTTTGTGCATACTCTGTATGTATCCTCTGTACAGATCTCTGTACAGATATTCATTGGCGATATGGTCTTCTGCTCCTTCAAGCTCACATAAAACCTCTGTTGTTCTTTGCTTTGATGAGAGGCTTAAGCGGGCAATGGGGAACGATTGAGCTAGGTACTAGTAGGAGGTAGGAGTGAAGGGGTGGGGGATGGGACTGCGATGAGATTGCTTGGGGATGTTGATGATGACGATGACGGCCTGCGTTTCCTTGTGTCTGCCGTATTTCCTGCTAGAGTATGTCTCTAATCCGATAGTGCATGCAGCTGCTGGTTGGAGTGGATACGCTGCGCTCAGTCAGTGCCAGTGACATTCATTTCACCAATCCAGTTTGCCCCATCCATTCCTCATTTGTTTCCCTGGCTGGTGGATGCTCTCGTTTAACGCTGTCCCTGGTCGGTCCCTTTCTCTTCCTCCTCTCTGGCGCTGGCGCTTGTGGTTGCTGTACAGAGTACCCTACGGTCCCTATCTCTGTACTCCGTACCCGCACCCGACACCTCTGCCAGGTTGTTATGTGGCTACCTAAGGCAAGTTCAGTCAGTGGCCTCCCAAGTTGCTTCCCTCCTAAGCCCGCTTTGGTCCCAGCGTCCCCTTCCCTCCTTTCCTCCCAGGCCAACAACCCCAGCAACAGGGAGGGTACTTGACCCTGTCCGTTCTTGCTCTCTGCTGCTCCATTTCAGAGTCCTTCTGACTTCATCTCGGCCAATCGAGAAGCGTACCATTTCCCAGCCCAATTTCCCGCTCCTGCATCTTTGCATCTTTTCCATCCCCCATTCATTGCTGCTACTGTATCCGTATCCGCACTGCAACTGCACCTGCTGCTGCTGCACCTGCACTTTTGCCTCACTTTGCTTCTTCCCATCCATCATCAAGCGTCACTCCGCTTCGGCCTCGCGCTTTACTCCCCCCAAGGAGAAGGTATAGATCCTGGCTGTGGCACTGCCAAACCTGCATCTGCCTTCCTTCTTTCTCTCCTTCCCTCTTCTGTTCCCCCGCCATTGCATTCCACTCCCTTTTCCAAGCCACCCTCCCAAAGGGGCCAATCGTACCTTCTCTCCCGCATTTACCATCCAGTCCACCCTCTTGTTCCTTGAACAGCCCTGTCAGCCCGTTCTTTATTCTTTGTTACGCTTCTTTTTCCTGTCAAGCCCAGCTGCAAACAACATCAACCAACCACCACCTTTTTGGCACCTTCCCCTTGCACCAACAAACCACAGCCTGCGACCATTTCTTTGCTAGGTTGCCTGTCAGCTTGTTTTGCTTTCTGCAAACAAGCAAACCTCCTTGTATCCCATCGACTTGCCTTCTTCGCCATTCCCTAATCCCACCTTCTCAAAATCGGAATCCCCCTCAGACACGGACGACCGCCACCAACGAGAAAACAACAGCCCATCATGCCTTTGTGTGGAGGATCCAAGACTGTCCAGCGCAAACTGGTTCTTCTGTAAGACCAACTTCCAACCCCCTCCTTGTGCTTGGCTTGGCTGCAGCCTGTAGACTCTGTACTGATTGATTTTGCTACCGGTAGCGGTGATGGCGCGTGCGGCAAGACATCTCTGTTGAATGTCTTTACCAGAGGGTGAGTTTGGCTGCCTTTCTTTCCTGGCCTACCGAGGGCTAGGGAGGGGTTGGCAAAAGCTCCCAAGGATGCTTCTTTCCAATGCTGACTCGACTTAGCTACTTCCCGACCGTCTACGAGCCCACCGTCTTCGAGAACTACGTCCACGGTACGCGATCCTCCTCCCGGTACACGCGAAAGGCGCTTCGTCACCCGACACCCATGTCGCAATTCTATAATCGCCAATCTGCCTGCTGACCCCGACTTCCCTAGATATTTTTGTTGACAGTGTCCACATCGAGCTTTCCCTCTGGGATACCGCCGGCCAGGAGGAGTTCGACCGCCTCCGCAGCCTGTCCTACGGTAGGGTCATACACGAGGGCTGACCAAGTGACACTAGCTGACTAGGCGCAGATGACACCGACTTGATCATGCTCTGCTACAGCGTCGACAGTAAAGACTCCCTGGAGAACGTCGAGAGCAAGTGGGTTGGCGAGATCGCCGACAACTGCCCCGGCGTCAAGCTCGTCCTGGTCGCCCTCAAGTGCGATCTCCGCGAGGCCGACAATGAGGAGGAGGAGGGCGCCGAGGGCCAACAGCGCGAAAAGCGTGCCATGATCAACTATGAGCAAGGTCTGGAGGTCGCTCGTCGCATCCACGCCCTCCGCTACCTAGAGTGCTCCGCTATGCGCAACCGTGGCGTTAACGAGGCCTTCACTGAGGCCGCCCGTGTCGCACTCAGTGTCAAGAAGGATCGCGAGGAATCTCAGTGCGTTCTCATGTGAACGAATCATGCATCCCAAGATGCGCATTTTGTGCTCTCGGCCTTCTTCACTTTCTCAAAGTCACGATCACGGTCGAACGGGCGGACCTTGTTTCGGACTGGATCGGAATACCATTTTCAGTGTTGCACTACTCGGAAAGGCGTCGGCGTTCCCACGGATTGGTCCTTTCCACCTCGAATTCGCACACCCTTGCATTACCCGACTACTTTTTTTTATTCCAGCCTGTCCAGCTCCTTAGGCAGACGCGACGTTTCTCTTTCAACGTCGGCTACTCTACGCACCTGTGGTCGACCCGACTTTCTCGATACCTCTGGGCACCAAGCACTCACCTGGGAGCAAATTTGTAAATACCCGCTTCACTTCTCGATGCACATACGGGGTTGGGGGCAGGCTTCGGTTTTTATTGCGTATGCAAGACAGGCAGCATGGCCACCGAGGAATGGCGTGCTATGGGTGGCATGGGGATGGCACAAGGATGTGACCGGCTATTAGATTTCTCAGGGGTGGGTGATGGCAGCAGCAGTCGCTCTCCCTGCAGACTCTTTCATTGGCCTGTATAAGGAATCAAAAGCTATCTCTAGATGATGCTTAATGAACACAAACGTCCAGGTACAAGCCGAACCGAAACTCTTTGGCCTGGTGATCTAGGAATTATGGACGCTTGGGTCATGATTCGAAAGGCCGGCATGCACGGATACAATCCCTAAGGTAGTCCGGGCTGGGTCCTGGAATATTGGGAACTCAACGAGCGACCCGTCAAGGAAACAAGACGCCGCCGTCTTCGTTTACGCCCTTGCGCGCGGGAATGAGTTGGTCATGGGAATGAGCGGCCTGTGCCGGGTGTCCAGGCTAAGAGCTTCCGGGGACACCCCCGATCGGCTGCCGACGTCCGGAGGCCAGTCGATGACCCGTTGCACCCTGGAGATCGGGCTGATCACTTGGGATCAGCCACGAGGAAGCGAAACCTTGGGCTAACCACAGAATTGCGCTGCACTAGAGGCCTGATCAGCGGTTGCCTTGCGAACCGCGCATACACAGCAGGCTTGGACACGTCAAAGCCCCATGTTGTATAATGATGCAAGCCACGACAAACGCATTGGCTCCGGGCTGATACTGTACGAAAATTCTGGGGTGCAGTACAGGAGGCGAAATTGTCCGGGGATGCTATGACGGATAGTTATCGGATGAAGAACCCACATCGTAGTTTGTTTGGGGCGATGATACCCTGCCTCCATGTCCAGCTAATCCTCCTCCATACACTAACATCAAACCCTAGCTAATTCCATATTCCTCATGCTAACTCTATCCCTAATCCTAACCCAAACCCTAACCTCTAACCCTAACCAGCTCTTTAGGAGCATTTCAAGAGTGCATCCTTCTAGGATTTTTCTATAATTTTCTAGACTTAGAGGAAGAAAAACGGATGTTAGGAGGGGTAACTAGAGCAGGGACGCTTATTTGTGTGGGAAATGGAGGAGGATTAGCCAGAGGGTGAGGCAGGATAGCACTGCCCTTTGTTTGACGGGAGACGCCCACAACAAGAATGGCGACGATGGAGAAAGCTTGGCCAGCCATCTTGGTTTTAGACTAGTAGTACAGTATCCTGCTCCAGAACTCCTTAAGACAATCGCAATCGCTCATACGGTGAGCGAAGAAGTAGTAATATAAACACACTCAACAGAAATGGATTTGATCTCGCTCGCGTTAGCTCCTCTCTGTTGCCGATACACCATGACATGAATCATGACCTCGTGAAGAACAAAAGGAAATTTCAGATAGTATGCCTCCATCAGATATCTAGGAGGTGTGGAGAGGTTTAGTCACCGTGGCCTGGGGTGTTGTGTTAGCTTCATCGACACATTGCGCAAGGGACGGGAGGGGGAAAACGTACGTCCAAGGGCCTTGCCGCGCTTGGAGACCTCGCGGGCGTGGTACTGCTTGATCTTGGCCCGCCTCGCCTCCTCCTTCGCCTCCTCCTCGAGCCTGCGCACCTCGGCTCTTGCGGCGATGACGCTCTCGCGGGCGGCAAGCAGGGCACGGTCCGCCTCCTTCTCGGCGGCCTCGGCGCCCATGACACGCTCGCGGGCCTGGACGATGCTTGGGTCCATCTCTACGGCGCCGCCGGCGCCGCCGAACTTCTGTAGGATGCCGCGGCGGCCGGACGACGCGTCCGTGGAGCGGCGGAACATGGATCCCCCCCCGCCGCCGCTGACGCCATTGTGGTGATGGCCGTCGGGAGAGGTGTGGTATGTCGTTGACGACAGGGAGGAGCGCGAGGTGGCCGAGGTGCGGGTCGTGGGCGTCGGGGAGGGATCGCGGCGGGAGGAGCCGAAGAGACCGTGCTTCCGGGGCGCGGGTTCGGTGGCGGGTTGGTTGTGGTGGACGGGCTCCGGGGAGGGTTCACGGCGCGAGCCAAAGAGGCCGTGGCGACGGGGCTCCGGTGGCGGTGGGGTCGGTTCACGGACGGGTTCGGGCGAGGGTTCGCGGCGGCCGCCTCCGAAGAATGGCATTTTATTTTATTGTTGGGTATGTAGTGGATATGACCAACAGGGAGGGATGTGGGGGGAAATAGACTAGGCTTTCCTTGGTGGGCTTGGTAGTGGTGATTGTGGATGGTGGTTGCGTGGACAGTGACGAGGGCGAAGGCTTAGGATGCTGGATAAGACGGAAGGGAAAACTCTGGGCGGGAATGGGAAGGAGTTATATCTGTCTCGACTGCCCACCATCCCCCTCCTATTCCTTCTTCCCCATGCTTGGTGCTCTCATCACACTCTTCGTCTCTTGACACTAGGGGCCTTGAGAGCTGACGTGAAGTAAGGCACGTTACATGGCGGGCGCCCGTGCCGAGACCGGTGCTGCCTGCGGTTGTTTGTTGGCAATCTGGCATGGGTTATTGCTGCACAATGATGCCAAGCTGGTCATCCCGAAGCCCTCTACGCTCTCCGACACCCCATTCCTGGCGCCCCTTAGCGAAGGAAAGGAGTCCAAAGCTCTGCGGCTCTCTCAGTCCTTGGCAGTGTCGCGGTTGGTGCTGTGCGACCCCAAACAGGTTTGTCGTCGATCGGCGGTCGAAGATCACCTTCGTCGGTGACGTCAAGGGTAGCCGAGGGGAGGACGGACGGGCAGGATGACGGACAGGGGTCGAGGTCATGGTGAGTTGGCCAATTGCAGACCTGTTGGTGCCGGCGGTCTAGCCTCTTGTGGATGGACCCCTAGATTCCAGCCACCTTTCTCCCTCCTCCTAGTTTGCTAGTTGGGTCGGAATCGGATGCTGCAGGGTCTTACCTCAGGAATTGTCTTGTCCTCTCACCCCCGAGACCAGTCTGGTTTGACGGTGCTAAGTTGACAAGGGGCGAGAAGTCCAGGTCATGACATCGTACATACATCTGTGGTGGTGTAGATGTGTGAGAGCGTAGGCACAAAAAGAGGCTGTGCTCGGATGCAAGGGGTGCTTTCCGGTGACGAGGTGGTCTCGATGAGCTGGCAGTGGTTCTGGCGTTCTTGTTTGAGACGGGTCGGTTTCCAACGGCGGATATTTCGGTTGGAGGAGGCTCGTTGACGTTGTGGCTTGCCCCCCCCCCCCCAATGCTGTGACTCGGCCACGGTCAAAGGTATTGAAGTTAAGACGCTCGTTTACCGAAGGGGAGTGAACTTGTACTACGTCCCTTCTGAGGTGCCAGCTCACACTGATTGCCAAATAGGTGCTTATGATGGGAACCCGGCGGGATACACTTACTCAAGGACCAGTCCGGTAGTGTGCGGGTCAATGTTACACCAGGGAGGGCGAACCGACTGTGTAGGTTGGGCTGTATGATTCAGGCTTGATTTGTGGGAAAATCTTATTAAATAACAGCAAGGCCTGGGTGAATTTTCCTTGATAGAGGACTCTCCATGTCCCGGGTAACTTACTATGTATGCAACTTGATCAGTGCCGAGGAATCGACAGGCTGAGATGCCCTTATTCGGATGTAGGAACCTTGTCCAGCTAGAAAGACGTCCTGAAGAATTCATGCCAAGAAGCAGGAATGGCGTTCGGCATGAAGTAGAAGGTATCTCGATAATTCAAAGACGATGGCATCATGATCCACTCAGTGTAACATGATCATTCGTTGGAAAGCCACGAGGAACATGGCGGGATACTCAAAACACGCGACTTGATTGGGGAGAAACACCAGTTAACAGTATCCGCTGGAAACATCTGTTGGAAGAAAAAGAAAAAAAAGCAGAGCAAGACACCTCTTACTCATGGGTATTATCGCGGCATCCTTTTCCCCCTGCGTGTTACGACCAAGTCTGCCTGGTGGCAATGAACCACAGTCCTGGCCACCCCCACTGACTGACATCTCAAGCCTTGAACAATCAACCAATCCCGTTTTATGACTTTGCGACTCCCTTCTCAAGCTTGCTTTCCGCTGGTTCGTTGCTGGCCCAGCCTATCCAGGCGACTGCAATGATGAGTTTAACAGCACCAGAGATCCAAAGCGCCCCGGGCATGCCTGCCTGGCTTCTCTGCAACCAGCCGCCGATGATGCCTCCCAGCACAAGCAAAACTACGGCCAGGAACCTCCTGTTCCGCTTCGGATTTTCCTTCAGGGGCGCAAAGAGCTTGGGGTCCGAGAGAAGATCGCAGTATACGCTGGTCAGCACGTTAGTGGGGACCTCGTTGTAGCCCAGGATCCTGCTGGTGACGATCTGTCCACCGAATTGGAAAGCGAGGAGGGCGAGCGGGACCATGACGAGAGGGTCCTCGGAGGTTTTGAACTCGTGGTTTGAGTCGGAACCTTGTACGGATGTGGCCCCAAAGTCGGCGATGAGACGGGTCTGGGCAAAGGCTGCGGCAAGGAAGATGAGGGACGCCTGGAGAAGAAATGAGAGCGCGAGGGTGCTTCTGCGTTTGGGGTGGACGTGCCTCGACTTGGAGAAGAAGAAGCAGCCGAGCCAGAACGCGGCGATGGAGCTGAGAGACTTGAGCCAAAGGAGCGGCTCGCCGGCGGGCAGATGTGAGGCGCCAAGGGCCATGAAGATGGTGTTGCCTTTTTTTAGCTAGATTAGCATCACGCCACAATCCTGTGAGGAGGTATATAGAGTTGTTGACTGACCTGTTTGCATACTGACGAAGACGCCGGCGGCGTTCACCGCTACACTGTCGCACAATCCAGACACCAGACAGCAGGCGAGGACGGGGATATCGGTGTATCGGATGTTGACGTCGTCACGGAGCCAATCGACGACGGTTCGCTTAGATGGAGCATCGCGCGTCTCCTGTTCGTTTCCGTGGTCGGTGTCGGACGAGTCACCCACTCGAAGGCCGTTCTGCGCGCTCATTTTGACGATGGCAGTTGGCAGTAGCAGGTCGGTCGAAGCCGTTGACGAGAATGGTAGTCAAAAGGGGAGGCAAGGGAGAGAGTAGGGGGAGAGACGAGGCTAGGAACGGTCCAAACCGGTGTATGAATGAAGGGCGGCTGTGAAAAAAATTCCCTGGTCTGATCCGGCTGCCGTGTCTGGGGTTGATATTGCGCTATCACATCTGGGCATGTCGTTTTGCCGTTCGACACGGCGCTTTTTGCACGACTATGACCTCTTGGGGTAAGCGCCCGTGTCGAGGAACCCACCGCCGCGTAATCGGGACCGGACTGGGCTGCCGTGAGTCACGCTTTGTTTGGTGAGGTTCGGGGACGATGTGGGCTTTGGACCGGATAGATTGCCGAGATTGGTATTGGCATTCTACGGATGCAGGGCAAACCTCGACATGTTTTTAAGGCCGACCTGCAGATCCGCCAAAGAACCGCCATCGAGAGCATCTTCACGTGACGCATTTTCCCGACGACCTTTTGCATCCATATCCTCTCGACTCGGCAACTGGAACGACGGGTGTAAACCAAGCGAACAACTCGGTGCGGTTGAGGGTTTGGTCCGACATCGGTCTGGCCGAGCTGTCGTCCGGTGACGGGTGACGAAGACGGCGGCCGTGGCCGAAAGAAAAACAAATCCCTGTGCTTTTTTCCTTTTTAGCGGCTGCGCAGCCATTTAAGAATATGGATCGCGGCCGGCCCTGACCCGGGCGCTTGGGCCCCGCTACTGGGCCGAATACCCGAGGATTCGCCTTTTGCCCTTGCAGCCTTAGTCATCTCACGCTCTCCGCACTTCTGCATGCATTGCCCTTGCGCCTTTGATCCTGCCCACAAAGTTATCGTCATCGTCCAACGGCTCCTCAGATTGAGCAGCATCCTCATCAGCATGGGCTCGACAACCGACACGGCAGCAGGCCAGAGGCAAACAGGGACGCTCTTGTCGTTTACGAATACATGGTTCTTCCCTGAATTCGACAAGATCGACTCCCCCGGCGTTGTTGGTAGCCCGTTCTACGACGAAGACGATGGCGATCACTGGTGCCTGCTAGGCGAGATTATCGATGTGTCGCTCCTCATACGCGTCCGGCTTGTTGTCCAAGATAGGGAAGGCAAGCGGTTCGTTGTCGCCTTTTACCCAGATAATAGCGAACGCTCCCGTCTGGAGTCAACAAAATTCAAGGTAGGGTACACAATTGCAATTGTGTACCCTAGGCAGCATTGGTTTTTGGACGGCACGGAGGGCGTCCGGGTGGAAGACCTAGCCACCTATTGCGTAAGTATAGTTCTTCTTCGTTACCTACGCTAGGGCTGGCTTCAAGTAGGAGTCAAGGGCGCCTATACAGCTGACGTTTGACATGACTTGCGTGTATAGTAGCTATACACTGACAGCCTGCGCTTAGGTCTTTCCTGCTAAGATGGAGACAATCTTCCGCGTTAACGCGGAGGTGTGTGCTTACTACAAGTCGCTAGGCGCCGTAAGGACATGCCACACCTGTGGCGGGGAAGACAAGAAGCTTCTGAAATGCGGACAATGCAAGTATTACTTCTATTGCAGTACAGTAGGTTCCCCAAAACCGCCCGCCAGGGTGGCTTGTGCTAAGAGTGACGACAGGAATGCCAGAGGATCGACTGGGATGCCAAGGGGCACAAGCAGGCATGCCGCTTGCTAAAGGAAGCCAACTTCAAGGCGCTACTACAGATGGGTGAAGCAGAAACTCGGCAGCTAGTCCGCTTTTCGGGCTAGGACGGCGGTAGAGTTGTGGCACTTCAAGTCGAATTGATGGGGGTAATAGTGATCACTGATCGTCGCCAGCTGGCAGCGCCCCATTCCCGACGTGCAAAACTGCAATGGACCGTGTGGTTGGCTGTGACGCGACGTTCCACCGCCCGACGAGAGATGTCAGGCATATCCGTATTCAACCATGATTCAGTTCATTCGTGCTACCGGAATCCAATCTCGGTCCGGATCCATCGCGCTTACGGTTTTTCATGAGTCGGGCCTCTGAGCCTGCAGATCCCAATCGCCGAAAAGCCGACCTTATACATGCTCTTACCACCTTTTGTTGATACGGACACCTCCAGGTATCTAACTTCCACAGACGGCCATATCAGCCCCCTGTGACTATGTATGCATCCTTCATGCTCAACCAGCACAGGCTAGAATATCGCCAGGCCGCGGAATTGGGCAGGCAAAGAAAGGGCTCCTCATCTTTGGGTCTCGAGCACTAGCTGGTTTTTCTTCCAACAAGTACGGATATGAGGCACAACACCTGCCAATGTGCCGGGAGTACTCCTTACCAACACCATCACGACGCGATGGTATGTTTTTCTTGAGTGACTGCTTGGCAAATGTAGTTCCATTCAGGCAGGTGTCTCGAGATTGATTCGACCCATGTCTCAACCCTGCTCGATTCGTAGAGTTGCACACATTCTTTCTCTCCAAGCACTTGTACTTGTCAAACCGGCACTTCAGTCGTCTGAGATGGTGTAGGAGATTCTCTCAATATAAGGAAATCGGGCATTTCTACTACATAGTAACGACCTAAGATACGGATACAGCTCGCTGAGTCACGAGGGCTTTTGCCCCCATCCTGAAGTAGAAGGGCGGTCCACCAACACTCACTCTTGGGATCACCTTCAGAGTTTCCCAGCTGGTCGCTTTTCAATTGCCTAGTAATTTCCTTTCCGATAACCTTGCACTGCCGGTGCCACAACGAACCGGGCCCGGGCTGCTAATCGCCTCTGGTTCGACCGATAGCCAAGACGCTAATCCTGGTTGGCTCTGGTGCGGAAACGCTGCCCGTTGCAGATGCAACTCCAGGAACCGAAAGAGGAGCAACAGACGTTGGCACCCCCTTAAATCACCATGTTACTTGTCGCGATCATAGCATCCCCTGGCTTGTCTTTGCCTCTGAGTCTCCGCTTCGGATCCGCTGAGATGAGGCCGTCCCCTCCTGCTCCTGTCATTGCATTCATCCCCCCATCCCCCCCNTCCGATTTGTAAACTAAAATCTGTTTGTCCTTTCGTGTCTCCTCGGCCCCAGTGTCCATCTCAGTAGCATTCGTACCGGCGCCCATTTACGCTCCTTTCCATGTCAATGTTGGAACCCCTCCACTATCGACACGTTTTCTCACTCCTTTCCTTCTCTCAAAGGATACTCATTTTTCCATTCTGCCTTACCAATATGACGGTGGCCGTTCCGTGATATTGTGTTTCTTACGCTCCCTCACTGCCAACTAACAGGCCCATACACACTCTTTGTCTTTCAAGACCATTCACTCATTCCATCTATTGCACGTTGCCAGGTGCGCCGTGTCAAACCGACTTGCTTCTTGTTCTATCATCTGGACATCGTCTCGTGCGATAGCTCACATCTCAGATTTGAGCGATACTTTGGCCCATCAGAGCCCTTATTTGCCTCAACTCCCTTGCGGCTACGACTCGATTCTGACCGCCATGCTGTCTCGATACGCTCTTTCAGCAGTGGTGCTGCTAGCATCGCTCGCCCAGCCAGCACTCGCTCAGGTTTCAACCAAATGCAACCCGATGAACACGACTTGCCCTGCCGACCCGGCTTTCGGCATGGACTACAACTTCAACTTCAACTCGACGCCATCGAGCGATGCCTGGGAGACGACTGTTAGACCTGTAAAGTACACCGCCGAGAACGGTGCCGAGTTTACCATCAGCAAGCAGGGCGACTCTCCTACGATTCGGACCAAGTTTTATTTCTTTTGGGGCCGCACGGAAATCCACCTAAGGGCGGCCAAAGGCAAGGGCATCGTGAGCTCGATGATGTGGCTCAGCGACACACTGGACGAGATCGACTGGGAGTTTCTTGGCGTGAAGAACGATGCCCTGAGCAATTTCTTCGGCAAGGGTGTTGAGGATTGGGATAACGGCGACGAGCATCCTGTAACGGGAAGCATCCACGATGAATTCCACAACTACACCTGCGTTTGGACCAAAGAGAAGCTCGAGTGGTGGGTTGATGGGAACAATGTGCGGACTCTTCTCCCGAAGGATGCCAACAACCCCCAAGCCTACCCCCAGACGCCCATGCGCCTCAGTCTCGGTATCTGGGCGGGCGGCGATCCCCGCATGGCCAAGGGGACCCAGGAATGGGCCGGAGGCGAGACCGACTATGCCGCCGGTCCTTACACCATGTACGTTAAGTCGGCGCAAGTGACAGACTACAGCTCTGGAAAGGAGTACTCTTTCGGGGATAAGTCGGGCTCGTGGGAGAGCATCAAGATTGCCGAGTAAGTCGGCCTCGATGCGGACGTTCTGTGCAGGACGCGCGTACTGACTTTGCGCGCCAGGGGCAACTCGACAGTCAAGGAGGCTCTCCTGGCGGGACCAAGCAAGTCCACCAGCGAGAAGTTTAATGAGCTCAACCCAACCGCGAAGACCGCCGTGTATGCCGGAGGCGTCGGCGTCGGCTGCGCTCTCATCGCCTTTGGTCTTTGGTACTTCTTCCGCCAGCGCAGGCGCGGTGCCACCGAATCAAAGCTTGCCGCTCAGAGGGCCGAGAACGAGCGCCTCGAGCTTGAGGGGTTCCACAAGCGCGGTGTCAACCCCGACTCCTTCGCCGGATCGACGGGCACCGAGTACAACGCCGCGGAATTCAGCAAGAACGGCATGGTTCAGGAAGACGCCTACAGCGTCCCCGCGACCCAGGAGAAGAATGCCTGGGACGCCGCTCCCGTGGCTGCTGGCGCGGCTGGTGCCGGAGCCGCGATCGGCATGGCCGCGTATAGCGACTCGCCCAACGGCCGGGGACAAGTGCTGCCTCCGTTGCGGACGCAGGGCCCCGGCATGCCGCCTTCAGGCCCGCTTCCCATGGCCCCCAGCCGCAGCGCCTCCCACGGCGGATACTCCAGGCTTGGGTCGCCCGACGGTCAACACAGCCCCCCGCCCATGAGCCCGCCCTCTCAGGGCTACAGCGACCATGGCTTCGGCGGCCAGCAGAGTTATGGCAACGGTGGCCACGAAGGCGCGAACCAGGGCTACTGGAACAACGGAGGCTCCCAGGGAGGCCCCCAGGGAGGCTTCCGGTAACGATGCTGTCGCTGTTCCCTCCACCATGAACGTCCAACCCTTCTTTCCACCAACAAGTTTTGGGGGGCCCCCTTTTCTGTTTCTCTGCGTCAATCGTCGGTGTGCATGAACATCTAAGCGATTCCTTGTTTCTGCCTCGAGCGAAATACATGAAGAAAAAAAGACCTGCAAGGGAAACACCGCCGTTGACGGACCCGTTTCCTCTCCCCATCATCGCCTATGCCAAGATATCCTGAACAGCATTCTACCCGCTTGCTGAGGGCTTTCACGAGTTTCAATACAATAAATGACTTACTTGATCATCCGCCGCCACTCTGATATTTTTGTCGGCGCCTCTATGCCATCCATCGGCGTTGAACCCCCCCCCNCCGCAGCAGCATGTCCCAATCACCGATCCGTTGTCCGTCCAAATATGGGTCGTTCAAGACAACCGTGCGTGAACCGGTTCGTATGGTGATTGCAGACGATCGCCTGTCATGGCATTTCTCGCACCAAGCCGCCGAGTGTGGACGCTGCCGTTGGGCGCATTCGTTTCGAAACAGGTCAATGGCATGAGTGTTTCCAATACCCCCGGCCGGCGTGCTATTGGACACGTCACATCCGAGGAACGCCTAGCGAACCCAACCTTTACGCTGTAGGGTTGCGGCATCGCACGGGCCCGGTATTCATTCGTTCGGCCTGCAGTACCAAAAGTTCCGACGATCCACGTGGGTGAAGCTCAAGATGCATCAGAGTCTATTGCCAAAGAAACTACGGACCACAATCTCTGGCAAGCTGAGCAGTTCATGCCAGGAGGTGGCGTAACATCGGCGTAGCAGCACTTTACAGCGCCGGTAGTCCAATGAGAGGGGACGAATGATGCGAGCCTAGATCCCTTGATTGGCAATCCTTTCAATGCTGACCAGGCGAACCAAACTTTGCTCAGCTTTGGGTCGCTTTTTTTGGGGGCAGCATTGTCATGCTATCGCCATTCTTTATGTGAGACGTGTGCTGCCTGTCGATTGGTCGAGCCACAACGCGAGGCTTAGCTTGAGGTTGTTGACTCTTGAGCGACTGTAAGGTGCATCTGCGGGCAGAGGACGAAGAAATGACCTGGGACTCTGAGTGTTGGGATGTGTCTTTGAATTCAATACCAAACGTTCGGTTTATCGAAACAGCTGTGCCCGATATCGCAATACCGCATGTTGAAACTCATTGCACCCGGAGTTGCGCAGGTTTTCACGGGGTTTGGCCAGCAAAACCAGGCGTGATAACCCACCGCAGTCAACTCGCTGGTGGTACTGTGCGGTTACTTGTTGCCGGAGTTGTAACCACTATGCGCATTGGCGGTATCTTGTCGCCTGTTTGCCAATGCAGCAACCAGGGATAGCTCAAGTACTCTTACTTGCTTATGCCTGGAAAGTGTCGGCATTGGCGGACGATTTGCATAGCCTAAAAAAATTTTTTTTTGATGTCTCTCTTTGGGGAGTTCGAAAGTTCGTCGGGTAAAGTTTGCGGCCCCCTCGGGTGTGTGTCCGCCACCTGCAATGATGTCCGATCTTACGGACGGAGAACCCCATGCGGATTCCCAATCAACCCCGATCAAGTTCCTCGGGGGGTTTTTTTTTCAATAATAATAATAACAAAAAAAAATTAAAGAAAAGAATTCTGCCGCGTGTACGCGTACTCCGAATTCGACATGATTACGGGAGCGTCCAGTGACGAGTACCACATCCATGCACCCTCTTGCTTCTCGTGAACTTGGTCAAGGACCTCGATGACCTCCCCGGTGCTTCCCGAGGGTAATCATAACCCGCGTTGCAGAGCCTTTTCGCTGCATCTCTCAAACACCGAGGCCACTTCTTGCAAACGTCATTCAATTTTACTTGCTGCGACATACAGCGAGTCTCGAAATCACTGAGAAAGTTGGCATTACATCAAGTCGTTCCTGCAGCCGTGATCAAACCAAGGGTAAGAACTTAAACTTTTGTTTATTTTGCTGCTGCATTATGCCCCACCCCCTTTTTTTTTTGGGATGCTAGAAGGCTGCCAACGACTCGGTTCCAGCTTGTGATGCCTTTACTTCCACCTTCCATCCTGGCACGCACCACCGCTTCAAGTACGGCCGGCTGTAAGGGTTGCAACCATTTCACGGCTGCTCCATGCAAACGGCATTGGGTCGCCCGATTAGAGTTGACTGGCACTACACCCACAACAGAAACCACATGGGTGTTTGAAGCTTTGGTCGGGTTTGTCAGGAATCCTTGCATTCCCTTGAACGCCATCAGGCAATAGGCAAACCACCACAATGCCCGGACTTCACTCATACTCATATTCCGGCATAGTCAGATAACCCTGGCTTCCTGGTTCGGGATATGCGCATTTTATCAGGGACAACCACCGGGTTCATGCCACCCTGTCGACTTAACTCGTCTGAAAGGGAAACAGCAAATCGGAAAGCCATGAGTACCCAAGCCGACGGCGAAAGCCAAACAACCCCTGTTTGCTTAGCGACTGAAGGTCGAAGGCTGCGGAAGTATCGGGAAGAACGGCCGTCGTGAGCAGTAATACTGTCGTTGGAACATGTTATCGATCAGGCTTGGGCTCTGCTGAGTGTGTACAATCAACGCCCGGCTTCCACAATGGGTGAATATGTACCAAACAAATGCCTCAGTATTCCCCAACTGATCCGACTATAAAGGATGCCATTCCTGCCCACGATATCCCAATCTCCTTCTCCTCATCAGACAAACAAGCAAGCAAGCAAGCAATCCCTTCAAGCTCAGGATACCCCTCCGGCTAATACCCATCTTCGGTCTTTGATACCCTCCCTCGCCACTTTCCGAACCATCAAGATGCTCTACTCCAAGCTCCTCATCGCCGCCATCACCGGCATCTCTTGCGTGGCTGCCATGCCGGCTGATCCTCCTAAAGACAAGGAGCCTGGGAAGGATGTTGAGATCTTCCGCCGAGGCCGTTGCCGCGATGATCGCGATGACCTTTACTGTGGACGCGGCGAAAACGAGTTTGTCAAATACGGTAAGTTCCTGTTTCGTCTTTTCTGGGTTTGGACTCTGCTGACTGGTACCGCTAGACGTCAACAGCAAGCTCTGCTACAACGACGGCCGCAATATCCTTTTCTGCGCCATTCGCGAGCAGCAAAAGCTGGCCGCCGAGCTCGCCAGAGAGTGGCAGAGACTCACGCGGTGCGGCCTCAACCAGTACTACGCCTTTAGAGAGAGACGTTGCGAGTGCTACGGCAGACGCGATGCGGGCGATGCGGGCGATGATGTCACTGCCACTGACCGCTGCGACCACGATCGCGACAACGATCTTGGCCGTAACAACCACTACCCCAACTGCCATGGCGATGACATTGCTTTTTGCGCCGCCAACGAAGATCTGATCATCACCTACGGTAAGAAGCCCAGAAAAGACCGACGGCATTGATGGCTAACCATGCGGCAGATCGCATCAACATTCTGTGCGACAGGGACAGGGGCAACTACGTCTTCTGCGCCAGGCCGGAGCGCGGCCACGCCCGCGATAAGGCCAGAGATCACTTCCGTGACCGCCGCAACAGCGTCGATCCGGCTTCCGCTTAGATGGTGATGTGCACTAATGGCTGATTTATAATGCCCCCAGAGCGCGAGGGGCGAGTCGGGGATCGGAGCCTGAGACAGCTTGGGTGTGCTGGTTGTAAAGGGTGTACTGGGCTGTGTACTAATGGGTTGATTTCTCTGTCTTTCGACAAGTGTTTAGTGATATTCATGTTGAGCAAGACAGAATGCAGAATAATATTACGTTATGTAAACCGCTGCCTCTTTTATCCAACTTGCCGGTCAGGATGCCTGAACTATAAGAAAGTGAGTGAAGACTTTAGTCTTTAGGTTCTTGTTGGCTGCATACAAATACACTTTGCGTTAGGAAACCATTCCGAACCTGATTTAGTGGCCTGTCTTGAGTGGTTTAAGCGAACGAGAAAAAGAAAAGAAAAAACCTGTGACAGTACGTTTTCAATCTGAGATTCAAGTTCCATGTTTACACTCACTATTAACTCCTATCGAGTCACTTGCAGATATTATTGGTAAGATGGTCGTGCGTTCTTCTGTTTACTCGCTCTTCAATGTATAAGCAATTCGATAAAAAAGAATATAAGAATATCGATACGTCGACCGGGGTATGTAAGACCGGAAGGCACAGTTGTGACAAAAGCCTCCAATCCAAGTGCAAGACGCCCACGACTGAAGCATGCCTTCAGTGCGAAATGGCTCATTCCCGGAAAGCGGCTCGACATTCCGTCCCACAACGGAATCGGGAACGGTGGGGCTACATACGCGGGGGAGGGGGGCTGGGAAAGGTTAGCCGAATCGAACGAAGACTACAGGAACGTCGACAAAGCAACTCGGACAAAACTCTTCTGATGGCAAATGCGACATGACGGCCCAGATTCTTTGAAGCAGGGGCAGATTACCTTCCAAGAAAGTAATTCCACTCGCTGAGTAGGTTCTATCGAGGACTGAAGCTAGTTGAAGTTGCAGACGGCCACCCACGATGCCAAAGCCGCTAGGCCGTAGCAATGGAGGCTGCTGGACATGCCGTATCCGCCACAGGAAATGCGATGAAGCCTCCCCGTTGTGCAAGGAATGTACAGATCGGCACATAGAGTGCCACGGATACGGTGCAGAACCAGAGTGGATGAAAGATCCGCTCAAGCTCCGGGCCGAACTGCAGCGGATCAAGCATGCCGTCAAACAGAATTTTCGCCGGACTCGCAAATTGCAAGCTGCTTCTATGAGGGCCCCTAGAAGTCTTACAAAGTCTTCAAATAGTGGCTCCAATGAGGTAACGAAGTCCATACACGAAGGGTCGGAGTTTCGCGAGGCCGAGCTCATCATATATTACCTCGACTACATTTTCCCCCTTCAATACGCCTACTACGCAGACAAACCAGCACAAGGAGGCAGGGGATGGCTGTTCTGGCTCCTGTCAAAAAAGGGGCCATTGCGCCATGCCGCTTTCACGCTCTCCGCCCTCCATCAACATACAATATCGCAAAGCAAGACAGAAGAGATGGAATCCGAGCTCATCCGGCATCATACAAATGCCATGCAAGAACTACGCCAGGTTCTTAGCCGTTGTGAGATGGGGGGATTCGACAGTTACCCCGAGTATCGCGTCGAGTTTCTCACTTGCGGAACCTTCCTCATCAGTTTTGAGGTAACCGCATGATTGGACCCCATTTTGCCCTACGTTCACTTAGAGTCACCCCCTGCTGACTGGACTGTGTTGCATAGGTGTTCCAAGGGGGTACATCCAATTGGGAATCACACTTGAAAGCTCTCGTAGCAGTAGCTAGTCAGATCGACCTCCAAAGCATTGGCGGCGTGACTGATCCTTTGACATCGACAAGACCCGATGCTGGATTCCAAAGGATTGTCAATGCCGCCATCCGGTTCCACATGTCTCAGCTGCTTTGGTTTGACCTACTGTCGTGCATTTCTACGGGCGAGTCGCCGAAGCTTCCATATCAGAGATGGCTGAGTCATGAAGAGATCGATATCTCTTGTGTCATGGGTTGTCAGAATTGGGCCATGTTGGCTCTTGGTGACGTTGCCACACTGGAAGCGCAAGGAGGGGAGCCAAACCCCAGAGCCACGAGGCGCCGAGTAGCAGACATAAGAAAGAGAATCGAGAATGGGATTGGATATTTAGGCGTGCAAGAAAATGTAGGTCATACCGTCATCCCCAACATTTGAGTTTCCAGAGTGGCGGTGTTAAACAAAACCCCTTTTCAACAGTCTACAGCAGCAATCGCCTCGGAATCAGTCACTCGGGTTTTTGCTACGGCTATACTAGTCCAGCTGCGTACAATATTGGTCAATACCGGAGAACCCTCCGAGATAATCCACGAAGCTGTTGCCGAGGTTATTGACGCTGTGCAGAGAGTGCCGAGAGGCGTGCCCATAAGAGGCATGCCGTGGCCGATTTGCGTCGCTGGAGCAATGGCTACACCAGAGCAGCAACCTTTCTTCGACAACCTCATCGAAGAGGTTCTTGAGACATCAGGGGCCGGATTTACAAACTGTGACACGGTCCAGCGCATTTTGAAGGAGAGCTGGAAAGATCAAAATCAATCTGATGTGCAGGGTATTCCGAAATGGAGACAAGCCATGTCAAGACTTGGCATATGTGCCTTGTTAATCTGAGTGGGAGCGTCTTATCAAGGGCCAAAATGAACCAGCCGATACTATATTGCAAGAACTGTAAGGAGTAGATCATACTTCTATTTCAACTTGCAAGATACCTTCGGACGACTTCACGCACGGAATTCCACGCTCGAATGCCACTCTGTCGCAGATCTTGAACTTGGTGACGTTTCTCCGATCGCAATCACCACCCCAGCGCCCTCATGCTCATGGTCAAGACCGTTCTACCCCGTCACAACCATCTCGCCGATGTGGCCTGCCTTCCAAAAGTGAACACCATAGCAGCAGATGACCGTTGCTCACACATGAGTGACACAATCCCCTGCACCCGGTGTCGGCATGTCGACTTGTTTGACGTAAAGTTCATGTTGAGGGTTTGTATACTGCCATGTTCCAAGACTTACGAGTGAGGACCTCGGCCGTAGTTGTATTCATGTGACGAGCCGTCTTGGCGATTCAATCAAACGAGAATGATTTGTAGAAGGTTTTTGACTAAGCCAGTCGAGAGGTGATGGTAAGTAGGCTTGTGAACCAAAACCGACTACAAGAGCCCATCAGCTGCTTTTCGTTTGGGGTGTGACATGTATGAAGAGCTTCACCAAGCCCACGAGGTGTTATCCTGACATTTGCCCGGATCTCATTACCTTTCCTAACCCCTCTTACCCCTCTATGAAGAAGCTGCAGTCATGAGCCGGTTGCTTTGAACTACTGGGATGGGATGTAGAGGTCTCGTTGAAGCCACCATTACCCCACACCCCTGGCATATTGCCACTCGGTGGTCACTCCGTTGCGGCGAATTCCCCGACGGCGAATTCCCCGCTCGCATCAACGCCGCGCGCTTGAACGATGCTTCGAAAACGACTTCCCGACTACATACCGTGGTTCACGTCTCGTTTAAATTTGAAGTTTCCTATCGATACATTACCTTGAAGCGCTTAGGTAAGTTCAGTGAGATGATGAGTCCAAGCATTCACCTTTTGCTATTTATACATCGCCAGCGCACAACGCTCACGTAGTTCCTTCATCTCAGTCAGGGTAATCCCTCATACCATACAGATCATACTACAATCTCTGAGAAGTCACGGAGAAACATCATGTCTCTTAAGGGCAAGGTAGCCATTGTAACTGGCGCAGCTCGCGGCATCGGAGCAGGTATTGTACGGGCACTGGCCGAACAGGGAGCAAGTGTACGTGGGCCTACCCATCTACCCCTTTATTTGAGTTGTTGACCTTTTGAGGCCTTTATCATCAAAGTGCTGCAGTCTCGCCAGTTCTTGACGATTTTCTGACGACTTATAGGTAGCTTTCAACTATGTCTCTCCGTCCTCCGAGGTAGCCGCTCTCAGCTTGGTGAAGGAAGTACAGGCGATTGGAGCCCGCGCAGCCTGCGTCCAGGTCGACATGGCCTCGTCCGAGGCCCCTTCGATACTGCTGAATACCACTTTGCGGGAGTTTCAGACAGAAAGTATCGATATCCTGGTCAATAACGCGGGTCTTGGAGGAAACGCGCCCCTGGAAGAAGTTACAATCGAAGAGTACGATCGGTTGATGACAGTCAACGTCAGGGCCGTTATCTTCATGACCCAGGCTGTTCTACCACATATCAACCGGGGCGGACGCATTGTCAACCTGTCATCAGTTTCCGCTCGAGGAGGCTACCCTACACAATCTGTCTACGCTGCATCCAAGGCGGCCGTCGAGGGGCTCACTAGAGTTTGGGCAACGGAACTCGGTCATAAATATGGAGTGACGGTGAACTCAGTCAATCCCGGCCCGGTCGATACAGACATGTACCGCGCTGCGGGACCCGTTCATCTCGCCAGGATGGAGGAGCAAAATAAAAAGGTCCCTGCTGACCCTCGATGCGGCACTGAAGAGGATGTTGCCGACATTGTTGTGTTCTTGTGCGAAGAAAGATCTCGTTGTGTCACTGGAGATACCGTCTGCGCTAACGGAGGCATGGTATACACATAGAAGATCAGCGCTGTGAGAAACCAATATGATTCTTTCTCCCATGTCCAAAGCCGAGATACTTTGAGCTCGTACTTACCAGGTGCGCCGTTTTGCTGTCCGGATCTCTTCCCGCCCCCCGTAGCTTCGCGCAACTTCATGAAGCGATACCCGTCGAACTTCTGGGCATTGGTGTAGTAATCCGAACTCCATATGTGAGTATTATCCCCGATGGTCTTCTGGCCCATCTTAGTAACGAAGCCGTCCGAAAGCTCTGAATTAGGCTTGTATTACGCTAGGACTCTGGAAGTCATCTAACTGCCGGCTGTGACTGAACAGAACCCAAGAAGGACCCCGATGTCCAATGAGGGCAGTTTTGCAGCCTGTAGCCGGCCTTTGGTTATAATCCGATACCATCTGTGGTCATAATCTACTTTTGGGCGCCTTACTAGAAACCCGGCATCCCAGCTGCTTACAAGTGGTGAAAAATCCACCAATGCCGTAAGCATTTATGATTTCGAAAAACAGGTATCATACTGTTTCAGGGTCCTTCCTCGCGTGCTGTTGAAAAAGCAAAGACGTTCAAAATTAGATCAGATTGTCCTTACGTATCAACCAGAGGTATACTGCGTTTCGTTGCTGGCGTAAAAGTAGATTGAGATGTGTGATGATGGCACAAAGTAGAGCTACAAATCTACAACAGCCCTAATACAATCGTGGCTTATATAGGCATCCGTACTCATCACAACACAATGTGGATGTTGTGTGCTCAGCCGGATTCCGATGGGGAAATGGGGGCGATATACATCACCTTCCACCACGAATAGAAACACTTTTACCTACTCGTTCGCTCGATTGAGTGAGTGAGCCTGTGCGACCAACAGTGCATGCAAGATCCTGAATGACCTGAGGTCTGCAAATCAGAAACTTGTGCTTGGTTGTGGGCGCAAGAGTGGCATAGTATTATTGACAGCAGGTAGCAAGCATTGGAGCTGGACGAATAACAATCTGATAAAAGGAAAGAAAATACCTCTCAAAACTGACACATAAGCAAATCTACACTGCACGTTCCAAAGACAGATGAATGCCATATCCAGTGCCTGTCTATATGCCCACACGTTTCAGGTCGATGTGGCTTCTGCCTCACAACCTGGGGCCCGACTCGACATTTTCAACCATCTCGAAATCGTACAACTTTGGCTCAGGCTCCAACCCTTTCCTCAAGATATACCGATTGAACCACCAAGGCAAAACCTCTTTTAGTTGGTATGATCCATGTCGTCGAGTGGATATAGAAAATACGCCATCAAGCTCTTCAAGTGAGCGCTGTTTGGTCTCTGGAAGAAACAGGAAGATGAGGACGAAGCAAACAACGTTGAAGAAAGCGTAAAGAGAAAAGACGCCCTGAGGATCGATGGCTTTCAACAGAGGTGGAGACGTCTGGGCCACGATAATGGCCCAAAAGTTGTTGGTTGCCACAGCCCAAGCCATGCCAACCTCGCGATGCGACAGAGGGAAGACTTCGGCCGAATATACAAATGCGCATGGCCCCTCACCCGGGCCGTAGAAGGATGCGAAGAGGTAGATGAAGAGGCAGATGACTCCAAGGTGCGCCTGGCTGTCCTTTGGGATGTAGAAGGCCAAACCAGCACCCCCCATGGCCCAGCACATGTTGGGAAACGTCGCGAGTAACAAGGTTCTCCGACCCCATCGATCGATGGTCTTCAGGGCTGGAAGTGCGAACAAGAACATGGCCATGCCATATCCCCAGGAAGCCAAGAGAGCAGATGTTTTGCTTGCTCCAGCTTCTTCGAACAGAGTCGAAGAGTAGAAAGACATGAGGTTTACTAAGTAGCCGATCAGCGACAGCTGTTATGCTGCATAATGAAAGATGGACTTACCTCCGCAGAGCTGCTGAGCGGCCATGATGATGCCAGATGCCTGAGTTGCACGGCGGTTGCGCGGTACCGTCCATAGCTCTACACATCTTTTGAAGAAATTGCCCTTGTCGAATCCCTGCGCCTGTATGAGATTCTGCTCCATGCTCATTTGAGCATCGATCAAGTACAAGTCTCTGGCCGCGAGAAGGTTGTGCCCACGGAGTTTTTGGAGCGATGCATAAGCCTTCCTGTACTTGCCCTTTTTCAGCAGCCATCTCGGAGACTCGGGTGTGAAGTAGATTCCTAGCAGAAGTGGCACAGCAGGTATCATGGCAGAACCAAGTTGGAGCCTCCAGGCAATGTCACCGTATCCGGCAACGGCTAGGTTTGCGCTGAAGCCAAGCATAATGCCGAATGCGCTAAAGAGCTGCCATGACATGACGAGAGCCCCACGGATGCTAGATGGCGAGCTTTCCGCAGAGAATACTGGAACAGTGACTTCCTTCAAGCCCATACCAATGCCAAGCAGGATTCTGTATATCAGGATTTGTGGCCAAGTCTGGGACATCGCTTGGCCAATTGGCCCAATAATGCTGAAGATGGCACCGACAAAGATAGCACCTCGACGACCTATCCAGTTGTTCACTGGATCAGACAGCCAGCAAGCACTTCGTTGGTTAGCAATTGTGGCCTCACCTGGGCATAGCAGTGCACACTTACACAAGGCATATAGCCATGTACGGCGAACTGTTGATGGCACCGATGATCCACGAGTTTCTCTGGCATGTTCTAGATGATAGGCAGTCTTGTCCCTTATCATCAATACCAAAAGCTTGCGGGAATGACAGGTTTGCCCCATTGGAGCCTGTTTGATCCCAGCCTTGCACCGCTGCACTGATCGAATTCATGGCGATGGTGAGGTAGAGTGCAAAGGGGTGCCTCCAGCAGTGCTCGACTTCATTCCTCAAAACCGACCGATCGTCCTCGGTGAGCTCTGGTATGTCCTCGAATGCCGTCGGGCTTTGTGCTACCAATGCTGCTTTCTGGAACAATCCGATATCGCTCGGCCAGCCGAGGCTGACTGCAAACAGACTAGCTTCAGCTTTGAGTCGGTCCCGAGGTATGTCTCTTAAAGGGTTTCCAAGCCTGTTGTATGAAGGCGTCAGTAAAGAAAAATCTAAGCTTGCACAAAGCCAACTTACCTGCCGGTCGTCTGGTGACTGTCATCAAGCTTGCCAGGATTAGGATGCTCCTTGTGGCTAACATCGATTTCAACGCCTAGGGTATTGTTTTGATGCCTGGAATGGTTGGTCAATATCAAGGACAGCAACAAGTGGCTTTGCCGCTTACATTGTCTTGTCTGCGGGGTGAACTGCTGACATTTTTGCGTGGTTGTTGGCAGTGATATCGCGCCTTCATGTGTCGAGAAGTATTGGTTTTGTGCGATCCGAGTTGAAGTGCAGGGAGGAAAAGAGGAAGAAGTAAGAAACCTCAGCTTTTCAGAACGTATGATAAGCCCCCCTTCCTCGTCTTCGAGTCCCTCAGGGTCGGTTGTGAGGCGCATGATGTGAACCCTGCTGATGATGTAGGTTTTGTTGACTGACAGCTGTTCTAAGGAGCTACCTTCCCACTCACATCTCAATGATCCAATCATTGAATGCAAGACCTTTTTAAGGTTGTAAGTAAATATAAAGATTCAAGAATCATGTCCAAAGAGGTGCGCGAATGGGGCAGAAAGCTCATGGCCCGCCTGCAACCTGCTGCAGCGCTCTGCGTGGGCATGCGAGTTTTGGGGGCAACCTTGGGTACTTGCCACCCAAGGACTTTCATCGTTATTCTACTTGAAAAGAGAATTTCGATAGGAATGGATTCTTTTCGAAATGTCTACATTGACCAATTCCATGATTTGCATCTGGTAGCGAGGTAGTCGGCAGTGATTCTGAGTCTCTAACGAATCATTCAAACACCATAGTCAGACACTTCTGGTCAACTTTGCCTAAGAAACGCCACATTCTGTTCTAGTGCGGACTAACGTTTGAACAAACCTACTGAAAGTTTGCGGAGGACCCTTTTAGAGTACCCTGCAAACCAACGTAGTCTTACAGTCTTACTTTAGGCATGCCAGGCGGCCAGAGCTGTGGGAACAACGATCAAGGTCCTCATAACTAACATTTAGCCAGGTTCCAAATGCAAACGCTGAATGAGTTCTGTACATCGAAATATAAATGACTAGCTAATGTGGATTCTTGAGACTGGCAGATGTTGTGGCCTGTTATTTGATGTATTTATATGCTCCAAACCAGAAACCTGTGGCCACCATTACTGAGCCATCTCTCAGAAAGACTCAGTTTGCAGAATTCGTGAAATATTATGTTGAATCCATGCCTAAGTACTGAAATGTCTGTGTGAAGATTTGCCACTTGTTCAACGTGACAATCCGCAAGCCATGACCGTCGTCTTGAGGTTCAGCATAGTTATCTCAGGAGTCATAACAAATGATGCCTTTCACACCATATGCAGGCCGATGGAGACTACCAGAAGCAAGCAGTTTTGGAAGACTCTCTAGGCAGCTAGTTGTCAGCACATGTTAACAGACTGCCCTGATTGGCCTAATTGCTAGGGTCGCTACCAAGTTCGTCTCATATAGCATGTTATAAAATAGAGATTTCCACATTCTATAGGCAGCTTGAAGCCCACATGGCCTGCTCAATCTGCCTGTATCCTGCATTGGTTAAGGTGAAGAGCAGCATCCTGCATGCTAAGAAAGCCCTATGACAGTGTTTGGCCTCCATATTCGTGGCAGTAAAGCAACGCCCCCCTTTGAAGATACGCATAATTCATGAAACAATGCGGTCAAGATATCATGGTGTTTCAGACTAGTCCCACTGTCCTTGTGATCTTCTGTGTAGTAGTGAGAAACTATGTAATTCGTGAGCCTGCCCCGTCATAAGGGCGCGCCTGACAAATACGTAATAATACTGTAGGGCAAGGAGCCGCAAACTGGAGAATGAGCGTAACCAACTAGGGTCTATTAAAACCGACGAATTCGTTCCATAATCAGTTCAGTTGAAAGATTGGATACCAAACCTTACCAATGGTAAGCCTGTATCAAAGTTCGTCAAAGGTACTACGATGATCTAGATCAAGCCCTTTGTAGCGGAGGAGTGGATAGATCCCCTCAATATGGCCGAGACCTGCTGCGAATCTGTTTTCATCCAAGAACCCAAACAATTATACACTAAAATATCGGCTGCTGGAACTCTAGACATCACGACTCGGCGAATGATCTACGGGGCGGTTTACGGCTCGGAGACGAGCCGCCGGCAAATGGTAAACCTCTACGAAAACGACAGTTCGGGTCCCCTTCTGAGTGGCTAGGTCATCCTCACTCAGGAGGCCATTGTGGCCAGCTTTCTCACTCTCTTCACCCCTGTTGGTCCCGAGGATCATGTCGTCTGCGTGTACCCGACGTACCAACAGCGCTACGAGGTCACCAGGAGCTTGCGGGCAGATTGACCCTTTGGAACTTAAGGTCGGATAACGCTCGCAGGTCTCCGTTTAGGTTGGATCGCCTCCTGAGACCTCGAGGTCATCGAGGCCATCAAAAGCGCCAGGAACTACACGACTATGAGTGTGTCGGAGCTGGACGACAAGGTGGCCGGGTATGCTCTCTCGGATACGGTCAGGCTAAACCTGCTGAAGAGGAACGCCGACCTCGCAAGGAACAATCCGGAGCTGCTCGATGCACCCGAGCGGAAACACAGCTTGTTGTGTTCCCTGGTCAAAACACACTGCTGGCACGACAGCGATGATCCGCTTCAAGAAGAATGGAAAGCCTGTGCGTGATGACGAGTTCTGTCTCGAGGTCGTAAAGAGACGGGAGTTCTCATTATGCCTGGCTCCACCTGCTTCGGAGACGGAACTGACTTCGAGTGGCAGATGCGGCTCGGATACGTGTGTCGTACAGAGTTTTTGAAGACCGGATTGGAGAAACTGGGCAGGTATCTTGAAAAATTCAGTCAAGTGGTTGCGAGAGCGCTACAGACTGCAATCCTGCCCCAGAAAGTCAAAACTATCAAGTCTTCGAATTGCTAAACTAAGCGCTCGGCAAATCGAGTAACTATTGCGTCCTGTATATTATCATACAATGAAGTACAAATTCATGACTCTTCATTAGCCTCCTCTTCAAAAAGAACCAAAACAGTTCCAGCTTTGCAGATATCCTACGGTTATGTTAGTTATCAGCTGACGAGACCGAGAGACCTCATGACTTACGCCTTCCTTATGCGCCAGCCTCTTGATAACGCCGTTTTGGGGTGACCGGATAACCGTCTCCATCTTCATGGACTCGATGCTGTGCATTCAAGTCAGATGCTGGTTATCACCATGCAATGGCAGTAAAGCGATGGGCGGGGTACTTACACAACCAACGGGGCGCCCTTGGACACCGCCTGCCCTTCCTCTACCTCGTTCTTCAGAATTTTACACGGCATAGGCGCCACCACTGACGCCGTGACTTCCTTCAGGCCAAGGGCCTTCTCGAACCAGCTGGGTGGCAGTAGAGAAAGCTCCGTCTTGATGCCGTGCTGAAACACTACGATCTTCGTATCCTGCTCGCTCTGCGTGTTCTGCACGACGGTGGATTCGAGGCGTTCGTTGGGGAAGAACGTCGTCAGTGCGTTTGTTGACGAGGAGTCAGAGATCGATTTGCTGATGAGGTTCTCGAATACCTGGGGCGCCTCCTCGCCTTTCCTTGACACGCGCGCGTCGAAAAGCTGATGGGCCTTTTGCGTGATGCTCACCTCCACCACCTCTCCCTCTTTTTCGCTGTAGGAGTCAAGGACCTTGAAAGCAAACTTGCGATCGCTCAACGTGCTAGCATCGCCGAATCCTAGGCTGCCGCCATGAGGAGCGCCATGGACCAGCTGGGGAGATAGCGAACCGAGAGCAGCCTGCACAAAGACCTCGCTGTGGATGGGTCGCGGCTTGAAAAGCTCCTCTCTCCACTTCTCGATGAAGCCTGTCTCGACATCTCCTTCGATGAAGGCGGGAGACCGGCAAAGTCTCTTGAGGAACTCGATGTTGGTGCTGAGACCGACGACTTCGTAGTCCCGGAGGGCCAGTTCCATGCGGCGAATGGCAGTCTCTCTGTCTTTGCCACGGACGATTAACTTGGCAATCATCCCGTCATAGGCTTCCGAAACCGTGTCGCCCTGAACAAAGCCGGCGTCGATGCGAATGTCCACGTTGGTATTCGGCGTGGTCAGGTGGATCAACTTTCCAGAGTCAGGCATGAACCCCTTCTCGGGGCTTTCGGCGTAGATACGAGCCTCAATGGCTGCGCCGTGCTGCTTGATGTTCTCCACGATCTCTTCCTGGGTCAAGGGCAGCTTTTCGCCGGCGGCGACGCGAAACTGCCACTCGACAAGATCGGTGCCGGTGACCATCTCACTGACGGGGTGCTCGACCTGCAAGCGGGTGTTCATCTCCATGAAGTAAAACTCGCCGGTGTCCTTGTCGAGGATGAACTCGACGGTGCCGGCGCCAACGTAGTTGACGGCCAAGGCGGCCTTCCTTGCCTTCTCCCAGAGGTCGAGACGCGTCTCGTCATCCAGGTCAGGTGCCGGCGATTCCTCGAGGATCTTCTGGTGTCGTCTCTGGATACTGCAGTCACGCTCCCCGAGAGCCACGCAGTTACCCAGCTTATCGGCGAAAACCTGTACCTCGACGTGGCGTGGGCGCACAATGTATTTCTCCACCAGCATGACCTCACCGCCCTCGCCAAACGAGGCGCGTGCTTCAGCGCGGGCGCTGCGGAGCTGGGCGGCAAACTCGTCCTCCGTCAAGACGATGCGCATGCCTTTCCCACCACCACCCTTGACACTTTTCAGTAGCACGGGGAACTTGATGTTCTTGGCATACTGCAGCAGTTGCTCTTCTCCTTGTTCCGAACCATGATAGCCTGGCACGCAGGGCACGCCGGCGGCGGTCATGATCTCCTTGCTTCGTGCCTTGTCGCCCATGTCAGCCATGGCCTGCGCCGGAGGCCCGACGAAGACGATGCCCTCCTTCTCGCATCTCTCGGCGAACTTTGAGTTCTCGGAGAGAAAGCCATATCCAGGGTGAAGGGCTTGAATGCCGTGCTTCTTGGCTAATGAAATAATGCGCTCGCCGTCCAGGTAGGCTCTCGCATCACCCAAAGCCAGGGAATGCGGGGAACACGCGGCGTGCTGGCTGGAGCTGTCGGGATCCGTGTATAGAGTAGTTGTCCTGATTCCCAGCCTGTCGGCAGTCTTGTGGATTCGCAGGGCAATCTCGCCGCGGTTGGCGATCAATAGGGAGGTGATTGGGGTGATTTGGCTCGAGGCCGGGACGGACTGGCCGGCGGCAGAGGAAAGGAGACGAGGGAGGGGTCGGACGAGCCGTTGCTTGGCTTTCATTGAACGCATGATGGACAAGGCAAAGAAGACTGGAGGAACTAGACTTTCACAGTTTGGGGGTCGATTGAGATCTTTACAAAGAAGGAAAAAAAAAAAAAAAAAGAGGTTAGGATGTCGATGATGGAAGGAGAAAAGTGCAGAAGCCGAACTGGTCGTTGACCCGAGCCCTCGAGCAGCTAGCTGTGCTTCGGCTTGTCGCGCTCTCTTGTCTCTGGGAGGTTGTGGTGCCGACAATAGCCGCGCCTTATTGGAAAGCCGCTGGAAGGCGACCCCGGATTCCAATGGTCCACCGAAAGATCAGTGGGGGATTCCATTTCGGATGTCCTGCCGCCTGATAAGATAAGGACGGGTGTTGCCAAGGGCCTTTTTGAGTGAAGTGCGTCATCCCGCCAGAAAAAATGGAACATTGACCGTTGTTGCCCCGCATTAGTCAGCGTATGCTGGGGGCCTTGCCTGTGTCTGTCTGCGCATCCTTCCTTTCCAGCCCAGCCGGATTCAGGAACGCTCGTTTTTGGAGAAGCTCACGATACTGCATACAGCATCACTAACCCGCCAAGCAACTTTGCCTGACTGATCATGGAGCAACAAGTCCCTCTCAATTACGAGGCTTCGGCCGGCGATACCAACAAACAGGTCACCGCCACCCTGCCCCAGGAGGTCGTTCAATGCTTAGAGAACGCCCGATTCGTACGTTCCGAAATCCGCTCTCCTCTGCCCCGCGTTGAGCATGCAGCTGCATCGGGAAGAGCTCCTTGTGCTGACCTTGGGCCGTGACCACTACGTCTGGTAGCTTCATCTCGCAACATGTACCGATAACATCCCGAACGTCTCCCTCATGAATTACACATACCTCCCGTCATCCGACTTTTCGTCCACCCCAGTCATCGTCATGACCACCAACCCCGCCTCGAGAAAGACGCAGAACCTCCTATCGAATCCCAACGTCTCTCTGTTGGTCCACGACTGTATGATATACCTTCAAGCTGTCTAGGAAGGCGCTCCATCTTTCTAACCGCTATCGTGTAGGGTCATCCCACCGCCCGCCGACCTCAGGCCGCCGTCTCTCTGGCGGCAGCCCCGGGCCCGAGCACCGCTCCAGCCTCGCCTCCCTCCTTCTGAACCTGAACACCGCCGCAGTCTCCAGCATAAGCGCCACCATCAACGGCACCGCCAGCCTAGTGGACAACGGGTCCGAAGAAGAAAAGTTTTACCGCGAGGCGCATCTTGAGAACAACACCTTTGACGAAGGACACAGCTTCAACCCCAGCGTGCAGGCCGAGGACGGCGGCAGGGGATGCTTCGTGGCCGGCGAAGAGGTACGGGTCATCGTGGTCAAGATCAAGGACGTGAGAATCAGCGACTGGAAAGGCACGGTCCGAGATTACGTCTTGGCCGAGGGGATCGCTGCTCCCCAGCTCAACGGTGTGCGGTAGGATGAAGCCGAATAACAGGTTGCGATGTTGACGATTCCGTTACCGTTGGTGAATTGCCCGTGACAGAACCCTCTGGGATTGGCATGCTGGACGAGGCCTTGTTCTAATGGCACATCCTAGGCCTTGTTGCCGGAAACTTCCCTTGGGTCCCTTGGGAAAGCGTCACCGCCGTGCTGCAGACGCTCCCACGTTCGGTGAACTTGGTTGGAACTTGGTGTTCCGTAGAACCTAATGGCCTGCTACCAGACGGACGCGTAAGTCTTTCTGCCGTCTGAAGGTATCGTAGACAAGGGGCCCAGCACGACTGCTGGGGACGGGGGTTCAGTGTATGTAAGTGCAGTGACCATGATTCAAGCTTTAGTCGTCAACCGGTCTCATCTGTTGGCTTTGAGATTCTGCTTATGGGCGGAAAAGAAGACGGGCGGGGCTCGGTCGCTCCCCCGGCCTTGTCATGGTCTCTATCGTCGGTCAATTGCCTTGCGAATTGTAGGTCGGAGAGAAAAGCTTGATGGGTTCGCATCCATCTGATGTAGCGGTGTCCACACCTATGTGGTATGCCGATCTACTCCCCCTTCAATCGCCTGCGTCGGCGATGGATTGCGGAGTTTCTCCGCATGGCAAGCAAACCGACTTGCTTACAGGCAGGGAGGCCTGTTTCAATACCGTCCCTCGGTGTCACCCGGCGAATGCTACTCGTTCAGTGGCCGCGGTGTAACAACATGTGGTTCTGACGAAAAATAATGATTCAATGCCAGTTGTCAATGGGGCAAGCTGAGAACGCAGGCCCTAGTTTACCCCCGATGCTTGAACAGGGCGGGTTGTCCTTACAACCAACAACATGCAACGGCAGACGGGGGAGTGAAACCTTCCAGGGATCAAGGCTCCTCGGGGGGTTTTCTGCGGCGGGATTTGACGCTCGGCTCACGATAGTTCAAGCCTAACCGATCTCCTTTGTTCTACATCTAGCATCATGCGGAGAATGGGGGCTCGGCCCATGGGAGAGAAGGGAGAGTCGAGGGTTGCAGAGGTTCGAGGTGCTTAGGAGACACTGGCGCAAGCCCGAGTTCCATTCGGGCCGCCGGAGCCCGACTTGAACAAAGCATCGGTCAATAATCGACCGACCGACCGACCGCGGGGTTGGTAGCATCCCACCAAGTCAGGTAGTTGGGCCAGACATCAAGATAGGAGGCAAGAGTGGTGAGAGGAAGATGAGATCTCACAGAGACTGATTTGGAGAACAGGTGCCAGTTGGAAGCAGAGGGGGATGATAGGAAGGTCATTATTCTTATTGTATGGTTCTTGTCGTTGAAGACATATATATGTCTATGCGTGTAGAGAGCGCGGGGCCATTTCAACATCACCTCATTGCATTGGTTTCCTGGCCGTTACAAAAGATCTAGAAAAGTGTCAGCCGTCCGTGTCCAAAAACGAAAACACGGATTCGTTGCAGACTCACACTTTGCCGTATGCCTCATTTGCCGTATCTCGCGACTCTTTATGGACTCTCTGTAGGAGATTCCGGGTCTCCTTCTCATCCCAACCCCCCTTGACGAACACGGCCAGCGAGTAGTTCTCCAAACCTGGCAACAGTTAGATGACGATCCGGTGGAACAAATAAAAAATCCGTGAAGGAGCACGAAAGAGATGAAAACCCACCATATTCAAGCATCTGGGCAAACTGGGCCCCCTTCCTGACCATCTTCTCGTCGTGGCCCACGGCCTGTATAGGCACCAGATCCGACCAGCGTCCCACCCTCTCGAACCCGACACTGGACAGGATGGCGGGAATTTTGGGTATGGGATCAAAGTCGACACCCGCGATGGCCGCCATCTGTGCAAACCCGATCTCGAACTCGCGACACGCCGTCATGGAGCCGTGGTCTTTCTCTTCCTCGGTCGGCGCGGTGGGCTCGTCGCCGCTGCTATCGACGAGGTCAAAGTACCTCGTCCGCACCTCGGAGAACTCGATCTGACCGCCGGGCTTGAGGTGTTCGTACGCCTGCTGGAAGAGCGCCCGCCAGTCCGGTATGCCGCCGCCGACGAGGTTCCGCATGTGGACGAAGTCGAGGCTGTTCTTCTCGCGCGCCCAGTCGTCGTTGGCGTCTTCCACCTCGAAGACGACGTTGGGCGGGACCGTCGTGGGCAGCAGCGCGGCGGAGATGTCGACACCCATGATGTTGGCCAGGGGGTACTGCTCGCCCATTTCCACGGCCCAGTTGCCGGTGCCGGAGCCGATGTCGAGAACGTTGAAGGGCCTGTCCGTCGGCAGCTTCGTCGCAGTCAGAGCGCCCTCGAGGCATAGCTTGAACAGCTGGTGCTGGATCTCCAGGCGGGCACGCTCCGATTCGTCGTTGGGCATAAGCAGGAGACCTGAGCCGTGATAGGTGTGACCGTAGGCGCGGATGGGCGGCAGCTCGTCGACGGAGACGGAGCTGAAATCCGAGCAGGCGTCTGAGCCGTCGTATCGGTCGTCATGATTGTCGTGGTCCATGACTCTGGCCTCGGCTGCGGCTGCACGGGAATGTCTCCTGCGTTCCTTGCAGTCCCCACGGTCCCTCTTCACACTGGCATCGCCCGCCCCGGGTCCGCCGCTGTCGCCGACGCCAGGGTCTCCGGTCGCGGCTCCAACGTCTTGGACCATGAAGGAAGGGGTGGATAGCCACCGGATTTACGGGATAAAACTGGCGTGCGCGGTTTTACTTTCAGTACGAGTCGATGATGGAACCGTTGACAGCTTCGTCCCAGCCGTCCGTTGGCGACAATCCGACGAATTCCTGCTGTCTTGATTTCTGGACTTCCTCTTCAAAATACCACCTCAACACAGAGTGGCGCGTGGCACCAAGATGGAGGAGTGTTGGAACTTGGTGAAGTACGGCCACACGTGGTTCTCGTAGGAAATTCCTCGCGTATGACTTGAGATGACAAAAAAAAAATGATCATTAGGATGTCCCAGCTATTATGAGCGCGGGGAAGATGTTTTGCGTACGGAGGGCGACAACGGTGGGCTCTGATCGAGGGATTGGATGGAACCCTTTGTGTTCATCCCCCTTTTGAGAACCGATTCGGAGCCGAGAGCGGGAAAAAAAATTTGAAAAAAAAAGAGAAGAGCAACCGGAATCCGACGACAAGAAGGGTCCGTTGGCTTCTTGGGCGTCGACAAAGGATGACGGCAGCACAAAGGGGGTCAGGCATACGCAATGCACAAGTCCAGACGGGAAAGGCTATTTTGACTTGAACCGGGGGGGGGGGGAAGGNAGGGAAACGGGACGGGAGTAGGGGGATTCTAGCTTTATTTTGTATAACTATTGTTTTTGTTTTTATCGCGGGGACTACCTAGCAATTCGGACTTGGACGAGGGATTGAGAACCTCCATGTCTTCCACCACCCCTTCCTGCCCCTCTACCGGGAGGACCTGACGCCCTCAAAGCACGCCTGGTTCCTGATCGGAGCACCTGTCCGCATGGAGTCACTGGCAAGGGAAAGAAAGAGGAGCAGTGAAGGTGCGGGAGGCGGTGGACGGCGCGCCGGCCATGGGTACGTGTACACTGCTACTACGCAAAGTAGACCGCGGCAACGGAACATGCCGGCCAGGACGATATGGAATCCATAGAAGAATTCAAGGGAAAACACTCCAGCCAGGAACAAGAAGAAAAACCAAGCTGAACCCCCCCCTACAAAATCAAAAATCGAGCGTGTTGAATGAACCCCTCCTCCCCCCCTCCACTCAAGATGTGCACGCACGCACGCATGCATGCAGAACAAGTAGAGAAAGAAAAAAAAACACCAGGGCGGCTACGATGTAGGCTATGGCTGCCTCTTGAAAACGCACGGTACTCCCAGGTGAGCATGGGGGGGGGCATTGTCAGCTTGTGTGTAGACTCGCTGCCAAGTTGCAGCGCAGTACGGAGTATGTTGACCACTACCCGCCCGCACCCATACCCTGGCTCCACGACAAGGACTTGGAGCTTGCCGCAGGGCAGGTTGGGAAGTGTGGTGGGCTGAACATGGGTAGGCAGGGTTGACCATGTTGGCATGGCACTTGAGCGCAAACTGCAAAGTGAGGTGAAGATTTTCCGGGCGAGGAAACCATTCAATGTCCGAGTGGGCGAGGGAAACGGCGAGGAACGCAAGCAGTGCAAGTGAAATCAAGTTTCTGACTATGCCCGGGCGGCCGGTCGGCATGGCTACAACATACATGTTTCGATTCATATGCTTCAAGAGCCTCCTCTTCCAAACTACCGTACCTTGCTTGCTTCTTTACACATGTTAGCGGCCGCTGAAAGGGCATCATCATCTATCCCACTTAACATCCAGAGCCGGAATCTCTCTTGATTTGGAGCATGACTCCCATTTCCGCTGCCTCCGTTATCGTTGGCCGTGGATCACTTCCACCGCCGTACTCGGAGCCAAGCCTCAACGAGGCATTCACTTCATCCTGTCGGTCCTGCTTTTGCTGTCCCGTTCTCCGGTGCCGCTACAGCCATTCGTAGCCTCATCCCCCAACGCATGTCTCAACGGCCGGAATACCACCTAAGAATCAAAGCCTGGAATCCCCCGCTCCTTCATCGACGGGATGCGACCTTGGTCAGCAGCATGCCCTTTCTTGGAGGCGTTCCCGCCTAACTGTTTGCAGACGAGAGATTTGTTCATAGTCCACAGGGACGAAGGGATTGCTCGACGGGGACAATTCCCGGGGAGCCCCGTTCTGGAACAACTCCATGTGATGTTTTCTCCTCCCCATGTACGGATAGAGATTCAGATGGCCGCTTCCTCGAGTTCCACCGTATAGATCACCGATCCCCCGTCAAACTTCTGTAGGGAGCCCGGCCCGAAGCGATAAAGCAAAATTAAAGAGGCCGTTTTTGCGACCGTGTGGGGCTTTTTTTTTTTTTTTTTTTTTTACGGATACTTATTTTTCTCGTGCAAAACACGAGCAGGCAAACTTCAACCACCACCCGGCCTCCGCAACTCGCTACGCGGACGCTCCCCGAGGACTGACACGAGGCATGCCCGCTAAAGTGTCACGAGAGGTGACGGGACAGGGCCGGGCATGAGCGAGCGACTTACCTATCTTGGGAGCCCCAACCGCCCAGGGTGCCACGCTATGTATGCGTCAAATGGAGCTAAACGGCGTGGCATTCATGTGCTTTGGAAACCGCCGTCGCCCCCCCCTGGTCTCGCGGCAATTCGGCGAGGGTGATTTGACGCCCGCCCTTTTTCCTTCCAGAAGAACCGCGCCCGGCACATGGGAATAGCAACTGTCTCATTACGAGATGAAAAACGGGCTCAGAGACTACACTGGGCTGGGATCACCATCCAGGGGGGGGGGGGGGGGGGGGGGGGNTAGCTTGGAAACCATCAGGTTTTGGCCTTTTGGCCTTTCCATGATCAGTCACCTTGAATGCGGCTTGGACGTCGACGGCGACAACAAGCTTGTTGGGAAACACTGGAACCGCAAAGGCACGTTCGACATTCAATGGTTCCCCACCGCCCTCCTTTTCCTCTTTCTTGCGAGGAATCTCGCTCATGGCGGGTCTCGGATCTCGAAACCCAGCATTGTCGTATTTCTTCTTTTTCATGTTTTCATGTCCCATACTTGACCTTGGCCAAAACGCTCACATTGTCCGAGAAAGCCCGCATTCACCATTGGCGATCACAAGATAAGAGGGGGCCTTGCAGACGACTGCGGTCCCCGGAGTTTGGTGTCGCATCGGACCTTCCGCTGTCGATGCAAGCAGTGCCTCGGGGAGGGGCACCGGCGGCCAACAAACAGCCTACTTGAGCCTCTCCTGACTCACGTCCTCGTCTTGTCACGGGTCGCAAGTAGGCAGTCTTCACACCGACATAGGTCCTCAACCCGACCCGGGTGGGCCAATAGAGCAATTGTGATCAATCAGAGAACAAGCCATCATGATATGTTGCTGCGCCTATCGCATCATGCAGCATGTGTGAGGAGACGGGAGCCCGTTACGGCAAAAAAAAAAAAAAAAAAAAGAGTATGGGTCCTCATCACAAGCTCCCGGCACTCGACTTGAGGATTGGATCGATGAGACGGTTTTGCTCGTATGAGACCTGCAACCGCGCTTTCCCATCACACAAAAGGCACATCTAGCACAGCCAATCAAGCGCGACTCCGTGTCGTCGCATCCCACATATCGCAAACATTCCTTCGCGCTGGTCTCATCAGGTAGAACCAAGAGCCGGCCTTTTCAAGCCGGCGGTGCTGGATCGATACTTTGGCATTTCAATAGGGTATCTAGATAACAGGGTGTAACTTGGGATGGAGGCCCAGAAGATACTTGCAAGCGCGTAGCCATGGCGCCGTGGCGGGGCCGTCATATTTTTGCATTCGCGAGGCCTGACTGACGTCAGGATTGAAAATATCCGAACTCCAAGAAATGTTGGAAGAACAAGGTTGAACAGCCCCGCTGGCTTTATACCGTCTCGATATATCGCTTCACCTCCCTGTGTGCCACGGCTGTTAGCAGTCTTCCTTTGATGTTCCCAGAAGGGGGGTCTGAGGTTGGTACGCACCAGTCCGTCACAGCCTCGTCCCAAAGGCGGATCTCATGATCTCTTGTTCCACCAAAGTGGTCGACGAAGTCGTCCCCGAACACTTCTCTCGCAATGCTCTCCTTTCGCGTAAATCGGTCGTTTGCTTCGCGCAGACTCTTCGCAAGCCTGATACCCTTGTCCCCGCTGCCGCCAACATCTTGACCCTTGCCCAGAGGCGGAACAGGGATTTCCAGTTTCTTTTCAACACCTCGCCAGCCCAGGGCAAGGATTGCCGCGAGCACAAAAGAAGGGTTTGTGTCCGCACCGGGAACACGGACCTCGAAGCGGGTTGCGCCCGGCTTCGCCGTGGGGGGCGCAATGAGGCGTATCGATGCGGCTCTATGCTCCAAACCCCACGAAACAGTGACAGGTGCCCAAAAGTTCTCAACCAGGCGCTTGTACGAGTTGACTGTGGGCGCAAGCAGAGGCATGACATCGGGGAGACCCTCGAGCAGGCCAGCCAGGAAGTGACGGCCCAGGTCCGACAGTCCAGCAACGTCCGGGTATGGGGGGTTCTCATCCTTGGTCTCGCGAGCAAAGAGGTTCTTCCCCTCCTTGTCGACGATGGAGACGTGCATATGTCCGCTGTTCCCGGGCAAGCCCTGCTTTGGCTTGGCCATGAAGCACGGGGTGATTCCGTATTTTGTCGCGACCGACTTGACGACATACCTGCGAGCGCATTCGGTCAGCTCGGTAGAGACAGTAGTGATTTTACGCGCCGACTTACTTGAACAAACTGGCCCTATCAGCCATCTGTTGGATCTCCCCAAACTCAAGTGCCGCCTCGAAGACGCCCGGGCCACTCTCGGTATGCCAGCCCTCGATGTCACATTTGAATTGGGAGCACGTCTCAAAGATGTCGTAAAAATAGTCATTGTTGTGGACGGTCCGCGTTAAGCTGTAACCAAACATGCCCTCGGTGAGAGACGGCAACGCTTGCGGGGGGTTCTCTTGCAGATATCCGGCCGTGGAGCTCGTGGATTCGGCGGAGCGGGCAGGCGCCTTGAACTGGTAGAACTCGTACTCGGCTGGAAGGAAAAGCGTGCTGTTAGCTCCATGCGCTGCGGGAAAGGGCATTCCCAGGAAATTTCGGCAGTCTCACCACCAGCCATGGCGCCGTAGCCCTTGGCCTGCAACTTCTCCAGGGCGGTCTTCAACAGGCCACGGGGGCACGCGCAGATGGGCTTCTGAGTATCCGGGTCGTGGAAGCTGACAAGGAAGAAGGGCACGTTGTTTTCCCACGGGATACGACGGAAACTAGAGAGGTCGGGAACGGCGATCAGGTCGTGGTAGCCGTTGTCGGCGTTGCTAATCTTGAGCTCCTTGATGTACGTCATGTCGTGCATGTCCCAACCAAAGATGACGGAGCAGAAGCCAAAGCCTGACTTGGCGACGGACAAGAACTTGCTCTTGGAGACGAGTTTGCCGCGCAGCATGCCGTCGACGTCGATACCAGCCAGCTTCACCTTGTTATCATCCCGGAGAAGCTCCGGGAGCGACTCGACAGTGATGGTGTCGTTGGACGGCGCCATGATGGGATATCGGCAGCAAGAGCGAGCTGTCAATTGACTTTGGATGACGTTGGTTTGGACGAACGTTGGTTGTTATGGAGGTGTGAAGTGTAGTGTTGCTGGGACACACAACCAGGAAGCCGGTGTCTCAAAAGGTCTTTCTATTTGCACACGAATCTTGCAGCTTGGACGGGGCAAAGAAGAAGCGATGAGCGATGGCAGAAGGTATGAGTTGGTCAGGAGGGCCAAGAAGAAATGAGCAAGAGAGGAAGCGCGCGCGCGCAGAGGAACGTGACACAAGAACAGATCGTAGGGCCTGAGACGATGCGCAGCAAACAATGGGATAAGCTCTGAGGGAACGCGGAAAGGGACGCGGGGAAGGGGGATGGGGACAGAAAGAGTTCCCCTCCCCCACCCGGGAATGTTCACAGTCCAAGTCCGGTTCCTGATGAATACCTGCGTAGGTACCTACATCATGCGACGTATGCATCCCTCCTAAGGCGAGTGACTCGGAGTAAGTAAGCGGTTGCTTCATTCAAGCTTGATTCCAAGGAACCCCCGTGCATGCAACAAACTGGATGCGGGAGCGCCGATAAGGGAGCGCGCGGCCAATGGAATGTTGCGGATTGGGATTTGGGGAACCGGCCGGAGCGACCATGACATCGGGCGGGGCAGGACAGCTCCCAATCTGGCCAAAGTGAAAGGTTCAATGAATGAATGATTCAAGCTACAGTGCCAGCTCGATAGAAATCGATCTCGCCCGTCTTCTGTGCTAGCTCGTACGGGGCCAGTGTGTGTGGTATGCAGGTAGGTAGTTACTGGTCATCTGGCACTGGCTGTTTCTTGCTAATCATCCTTCGGCCATAGTGTACGACACAGGACGGCACAGCGATTGGAAGGAACCGAGGAACGTGTTGGCTGCGCCTGCGTCATCATCAATGATTGATCGCACTAGAGGTACGTACCCACCCCCGTCTCTCAGCTTCCCTTCGCTAAACACCTAAGTTAGCTCACCTCCTGCTCCTCCTGCTCCTCCTGTCAAGTCGAGATGAATTCCGATGCTCCCTCTGTTGCTCGACGGACTGGGGCAGATCTAAACAATGGATGACTTTCTACCAGAGGCCGCTGTCAAGTCACCGTGCGAAGTGCCCAGCGAAGAACCCGACGTTGGCGTATCTTGTCCATGTTGTCTCTTCGTCTCCATCTTCCGACTTCTCTTTTTTCCCCTCTCATTATCCCGCCCCGAGTCATCAACAACCGCCATCGACTCTCCGCCACTGTTGCGCTGCCAGCTGGTCTTCGCATCAATCCGAAACTAGGATAAGTGGAAAAAGCGGGAGACGGACGGACGCGCTTGAGTCAAATACCAAAGCTCACGTCATATTTTTGATGAGCCTGGGTCTTGCTGCCGCGCGTAGCCCGCGGATCCTCCACATCAGTTTACCGCCAACGGGGATGCAAGTTGCAACGCATCGTGAACTCTATCAATTACTATCGTGAACACTTCTGGTTCACGATAGAGATTGTTCACGATAGAGATTGTTCACGATAGAGATTTTCCCCTCTTACCCCTTGCCACGTGCAGTGCGTTGCTTGCCGCGATTGCTGATTATGCCACATGCCAGCAACAAGCGCGGCAATTGTCCTGCGTAGCGGTATCAGGCGACCGCCCGCGACGGCATTGCACGAAAGCATACTTCATCTCCATCTCCGTCTGCGCTTTGCTGCCGCTGCTGTCACTTCCGCTCCTCAGATAATCACATCAATCATCGAGCATCTTTTCAGCTGGCGTTGCCGGTGCAGCTCCCGGCCAGCCCTCAGCTCGGGACCCCTCCCCCCTTCGGCGCGGTCTCGGACCGCGCTGCGTTTCCACGTTCTGCAATCCACGAATGACGAGTTTACGAATCGTAATAGATTGTCCGGCCCGTCCGGAGTCAAACACCACATGGTCGTTTCTCATTCACCGTCGCTCGCTCACATGACGATGGGAGCCGAGAGGGGTGGAGGGGCTCAGCCAGACCGCCTCCGATGCCAATAGGCCATGGCAGCGGCTGCGCACAACACACACAGTCTTGGCCTTGCTTGCTTTCTGCCGCTCTACTCTATTCACACGGATACCAACATACATACCATACAGTGTATCCGTACATACACGCACACAGCACACGCACACAGCACATGTACACGCACGCGCACACACACACAAACACACCCCTCTCGGCAAACCAGATCAGCTCAGGTACCTGGCAGGACTTGGAGTGGCGACTTGTCTGATCTATCGAGCAGATCCATGCCCTTCTGCCGCTGAGGCCGGCTCTGCACTTTTAGCCCGAGTCTTTGCGGTTCGCCATTGGCCTGGTTGGCTGCTTAGCCCATCACCCCGGCAGCTTCTCCGGAAACCATGCACATAGGGTCTTGATCCTTTCTTCTGCAACTGGTCAAAGCCAACGTCCATCATCAATGGCTCATTCAATGCGGACATTTGGCAACGATGAGGCGTTTTCCGTCTTGCTGACAGGCAATCTTCGCGATGCGATTTTATCCTCTAGACGGCCATGCATGCTCGACCTGACTCGACTCAACGTGTACTCCGTCGCTCCTTCCTCCACGCCTGGCGTTCCCCCTCCCTCCCACCCTTTCGCATGTTACGGAGGGGTTGGTACCTGATCTGGGACCTCCGTCGTGTCGCAATCAGACCCACTGATAAGAGATAACGCGATATCGGTGTTGCGGCCGTTAACACGTCGATGCGCCGTCTTGGGGAACGATACACAAGACCGAGGCGCGCCTTCTGCAGCCGATGTCGTGGACCAAGGAATATGGTCCTGCCACAATAAAGATATCAGCGATGGTCCTCCACCGATCTCGATTCAAGCGGGTGATGGATATGTTTGAATCCTTGCGATGCCTAATAGGGCAGCGGCAACTGTCAGCCCGAAGCAGCAACAGCTGAGCTGAGGAGACAGAGAGTGCCCGCCGGCGCCCACCACCCACCCCCATAACAGACGGGTCTTTCTGTCTGCACCCCATCGCCCTGTGTCACATCCCCGTGTGAGAGATGGTGTTCCCCATGCGCCGTTGTCGGATCTACCTTCCCAGCGAAAGGCTCGAGCAGCTGGCAAGCCGGCTAATCGTGAGCTAGGAAGGGGACTGACAGCCATCCCGACCGACCGACCGACCCTGATATGCATCCGTACCGCGCTTGCGCGCTTTGTATCCAGTGCCTACTCCGTGTATGCGACGACCGCCTCTTTTCCCTTGAGCAGCATCCCATCAAATTGGTATTAGTCCTTGACAAAGTGGCCAGGGCGGCAAAACGAGGCATGGCCCCCGGATTTCCTTGACTCATTCATCTCCTACCTCCTGACGACGGACGGCCTTATCTCCTTCTTCGGCTCCATTCTCCTCAGCCAGCCCCGTCCTGACCCGTCGTCGTCCAGATTCTTTAAACACATCGTCTCCGTCGTCTTGTCGTGTCCTGCCCTTCTTCCTCTTCCCTCCTCCCACCAACAGCCCAACCAGCAACTTTTGCCGCTTACCCAACCAACCGCCTCGCGACCCCAAACTCGATCGACCCTTTCCGCCACATCGCGCCACTCACCACAACCAGCGACTTCCGATTCAACATCACCACAATTCATACACGCTTCAAACGCAACAACGATCAAGATGGGTTCTGTTCCTACCGAGATCAGTGGTAGATTGGCTGGCAAGAACGCCGTTGTCACGGGCGCCGCTGGGTAAGCAACATACATCTCGTATCGCGGTCACCAAACCGCCTTATCATGACGGCAAATCAGGATGCGTCCCGACGGGCTGGGCGCTCACCACAAGACACAAGACAAAAACTCATGAGGATGCGAATAAGCTGACTCGAGCCTTCCCCTTCTGACAGTGGCATTGGCCTGGAGACCAGCATTCTTTTTGCCAAGGAGGGTGCCAGCGTTGTCATGGCCGATATTTCTGGTCCGGCGCTCGAGAAGGCCAAGGCCAAGGTGCTCTCGCTCATTCCATCGGCGAGGGTCGAGACCAAGGTACGTCTGCACTGCGAATGGGAGGCGTTGGAAGATTCCATTCCCGCCTCTCCGAGACTGCGCCGACACACCCCACACACTGCTTGTTGCACGCGCTCACTGCACCGCACACCTTGCTTATTCCCAAATAAAGTGCACAACTACCCCGCCATCAATCCATCAGCCAGTCATCCATCCCATCGTTCCCGATTCCGTCCCCGTCCTCGTTCCCCCGTCACATGCGACACCACCATCACCACACAATGCTCAACTTCCATTCTTCCTCGAGCTGACGGCTTTTGCTTCGCTGGAATAGATCACCGATGTTTCCAAGGAGGACCAGATCAAGGCCCTCGTCGACTCGGTCGATGCCTGGGGTGGTCTCGATATTATGTTCAACAACGCTGGTATCATGCACGCCCGCGACGACGATGCTGTCAACACCCCCGAGGAGATTTGGGATCTGACCCAGAACATCAACGTCAAGGGTGTTTGGTTCGGCAGCAAGCACGCCGTTCTCGCCCTGCGTCGCAACAACAAGAGCAAGGGCTCCATCATCAACACGGCCTCTGTCGTCGCCCTCGTTGGCGCTGCCACCCCCCAGCTTGCCTACACAGCTTCAAAGGGCGCCGTTCTCGCTCTGACACGCGAGCTCGCCATGGTCCACGCTCGCGAGGGATACCGCTTCAACTCGCTCTGCCCTGCGCCTCTCAATACCCCGCTGTTGCAGGACTGGCTCGGCGACGACGTTCCCAAGCGCATGCGCCGCGAGGTTCACTTCCCTACCGGCCGCTTCGGCGAGGCCATTGAGCAGGCCCAGGCCGTTCTTTTCCTGGCGAGCGACGAGTCGAGCTTCGTCAACGGCCACGACATGGTTGTCGACGGCGGCATGACCAAAGCCTACGTTACCCCCGAGGGCCCCGCAACGCCCGCGCCCATCAACAACGCCAGCCGCACCAGTCTCGAGTAGGAGTGCGAAGTGGCTTGTTTGATTGCGATGTTCCTCAAATGATACGGCACAGGCAGGACTGGAGTTTAAGGCGCTTGGCAAGACAACTAGGGGAGAGGGACTCGATGGAAGGTCATGATGATGAAACTGTGAATAGAACACATTATTCAAATAGGGGATTTTCCCCCCCTTCTTTTCGTTGCTTTGGTTCAAGTGCGCTCGACGATGGACTTGTGTTGGTTACCTAGTTTGTATGCGTTCCGAAAGACACGGGGAAAATGTTTCCAGAGAAAACCATCGTGATTACTTTTTGCTGAAGTAAAAATCAGGAAATATTCCAAGAATAATTGACCAAAAGCATAAATACGTAAACCTGCAACGCCACCCCATGCATTGCAGTCAAAAATGCGGTCTCTCTAATGGAACTGGTTTTCGGTGTTGCCTTCACCCATGCTCTTGCTACTGGAGCTGCCGCTCTGAATCGCCCCTAGGATGCCGTCAATGTAGCTCGCGCCGCTCCACTTCTGATGTGTCAGGACATCACAGCCACCCTCCTTCTCGCGCCTCTGGACGATGTTGACGTAGGCCAGCATGCCGTCCTTCTTAAAGTCCCTAGCAAGCTCGTTCGTGATGGTCGCGTTGGAATGTAGGCCGGCGAGGGAGATGAGCTGCAGCACGAAGCCCTCCTTGGCAATGTCCCAGATGAAGCTCTTGAGCGTCTCGTCGGTGAAGCCATGCGCCATCCAGTTGAAAGACGGGCTGAGGTTGTAGACGAGGCCCTTGCCGGGGTACACCCCTCGGACGGACCGGGCGAGCGTCGACGCGACCTCGACGTTGGGGTCGCCCGTCTCGACCCATAAGAGGTCCGCGTACGGGCCAAAGGCGATGGCGCGCTTCGTCGCGGCGTCCATGCCGGCGCGGTAGTGGTAGAAGCCCTCGCGTGTGCGGGGGACGTCCCATGAGAAGTAGACGGGGGTCGACGTGTGCTCGTTGGCGAGCTTGCGGCGGTGGGAGATGCCCATGTCGCGGTCCGAGCGCACCCTTTCGAGGTACGCGTCAATCTTGTCCTGAGAGACGCCCTCTTTCTGCATGTGCCCGACGGCGGCCTCGTCAAAGGTCACGAGCCTGGTGTTCTTGACCCAGTCGGCCTCGAAGGTGTCGATCTCGGCGCCGGCGGCGCCCTTGGCCTCCATGGCCTGGATGGTCTCGGCGAGGGGCTCGATGGCCGGGTCGGCGACGCCGAGGATGAACTCGTGATCGCGCACGTCAATGGCGCTGCTGATGAGCTTACCGCTCTCTGAGTCGGTGCGGGCAATGACGAGGTTCTCGCAGCCCATGACGTCCCACTGGAAGCGGGCGGCGTTGAGGCGATTGATGTGCTCCCCGATAGGCACCAAAACCTTGCCGGCCAGGTGCCCGCACTTTTTGCCGCCGTGGAGTTGATCCTCGAAGTGCACCGCCGCGGCGCCGTTCTCGGCGAAGAGCTTGGCGAGCTTGAGAACGGCGGAGAGGCCGCCATGGCCCGTGTCCCCGTCGGCAATGATGGGCCGCAGGTAGTCGACGTACGGCGTCTTTACGCGCTCCTCGGGCTTCAGCTTCCGGCGGGCGTCCCATTGTTTCCGGTCGTGCATCGACTGCGCCTTGGCGAGTCGCTGGACCTGGTTCGGCACGGTGTTGTACGGGTAGTCGCCAAAGTCGGGAGAGACCTCGTTGGTGGACGTGAGGAGGGAGGAGCAGGCCCAGCCCGAGATGTAGAGGACTTCCTGATGAGGCGCTTGTTGCGTCATCTGAACGGGGTCGATGGCGCCCACTGCCGGTACACGTCGGTTAGCACAAGATTGGTAGACGGCCACGAGAGAACAGAGTGTCGTTCGCACTTGTATGGATGGGCTTCCCCTCGGCCTCCCGCTCCTTGACGAGGTTGAAGAGCTTCCTCGCCATGACGGAGCTGGGATACGACTGGTGTTGCGAGCCGCGCTTCGAGACGACATCGGCAGCGCTATAGGGTCGCTTGATGCCATGGTATCTTGGCGACTGCCACCATGCCTCGACCTCCTTGATCTGGGCTTCGTACAGTTCGTCTTCGGCAGCGCCGGCCTTCTTGGACTCGGGCAGCAATTGGAAGGCATCGCTGGGCGGGGAACCGGAGGAGAATGGGTTCGCGGGGGCCTGGGCCATTCTAGGTGTAGTCGAGATACAGCGCAGGGCGATGGCTGGGGTCGAGGTTGATCGAGGGAGAGGAACCCTACGGGGAACTGCCCGCACGGCAGCCCTTCTCAACATTGTGGCCTTGGTGTCGTGGCGGCTTCCGGGGGAGGGTACAAAGAAAGTGTATGGAGTTGTGGGAATATGACTGTATTTGTGGTCTCGTCAAGGATCCAGGCAGGACCCGCGTAGAAGAGGAGGTAAGCGTCGTAACGCCGGGGACACATGGGTAGGAGGGGCAACTCCGAGCAGTGGCGTTTCGGGCACTCGGGGGAGAGAGATCTTACATAACGAAGAGTCTTTCTCTGCCAGGGTTACACACGGAAGACAAGTGGGAATAACGTGGGAAATAATGCATTTGACAAGCCTGTGCAGCGAAGCAGCAAGTGGTAGCCGGACAAAAGCGACGATGAGCCTTGGTAAACAGCGGCAAAGACGGAGTGCCGCACGTGCTGGAGAATTCGCCATTGGCCAATTGACATGGCCTCTCATCCGCCGACGGCTTCGGCTTGCCTCGGCCTATTCTTTTCCCCTCACTGTCACAGTGTCAACAGCCGGAGATGTCAGGGATGGATCCAGGGCGTCATTGGGGTCATCAGCCAATCATAGTGTCTTGATTGTGCGGACTCGAGCTATGTCCTCTCAGCACGCACTGACCGTTGTGGCCCGCTAAACGTGGAGGAAGGTGGAAAAGCTGGGGTTCCCGTCCCCCATACTGTACCACAGGGTGTCGACTTACACCCAGGAGGAGGAGGTCGGTGCCGCTCATCCAGGCTGCCCCAACCTCGGGCTAAGGCAAAGCCAGCTTGTCTCGGCTTAGCCATTGGTGTGTGTACGTGTTTTTCCCCCCTAGGTAGGTGCGTGTGGTGTGTGCCTTGCTGGGTCTCTTTTCTTGTCTGCTTCCTTTCCCGATTTCTCGTCTTTTCTCCTCTCTGTGATCTGTATTCCTCCCACAGTACACACGACCGTGCTATTCCATTGAACCCTCAGTTCGGACGCCCCCCTCAAGATATCATCTCCTCCTGCTGGGGCAATTTTTACCTACCGACGTCACGCCTTTAACCACCTTCTCGCACAAGTCAACCGCTTGCCGCTCCCTGTAGCTTTCTGTTGGTCGGCAACTATTGCGATGAACGTCACGAGAAGCACGAGGGCCCTGGGAGCTCTGAGGGTACGTCAAGCCTCGCAATCATCATAGCCGCGTCCGGAAAGACACCACGACTAACTCGCGTCAGCCGCTGGCAGCTCGTTCCGCCCTCAATGTCCGCCAGTACTCGTCCTCCTCCGAACCAGACCTCAAGACTACGCTTAAGAGCGTCATACCAGCCAAACGAGAGCTCTTGAAGAAGGTCAAGGCACACTCCTCCAAGGTTATTGGCGAGGTCAAGGTCGAGAACGCCCTGGGGGGCATGCGCGGCCTGAAGGCCATGGTCTGGGAAGGGTCGGTCCTGGATGCGAACGAGGGCATTCGCTTCCACGGCAAAACCATCAAGGACTGCCAGAAAGAGCTGCCAAAGGGCAAGACCGGCACTGAAATGTTGCCCGAAGCCATGTTCTGGCTTCTACTCACAGGCCAGGTTCCTTCCACAAACCAGGTCCGCCAGTTCTCTCGTGAACTAGCCGAGCAGGCTCAGCTGCCCGACTTTGTCAACAAGTTGCTCGATAACTTCCCTACCGACCTGCACCCCATGACCCAGTTTGCCATTGCCGTCTCTGCCCTGAACTACACTTCCAAGTTCGCCAAAGCCTACGAACAGGGTCTCAACAAGGCCGACTACTGGGAGCCTACCTTTGACGACTCTATCTCGCTGTTGGCCAAGCTGCCAACCATCGCCGCCAAGATCTACCAAAACTCCTACCGTGGCGGTGGTGCCCTCCCTGCCGAGGTTGACCTGGAGCAAGATTGGTCCTACAACTTTGCTGCCATGCTCGGAAAGGGCGGTAAGGAGAACGAGAACTTCCAGGATCTTCTCAGGCTCTACCTTGCTCTCCATGGAGACCACGAGGGAGGCAACGTCTCCGCTCACGCCACCCACTTGGTCGGTAGCGCCCTTAGCGACCCCTTCCTCAGCTACAGTGCAGGTCTTCAGGGCCTAGCTGGACCTCTCCACGGGTAGGTTTACGGACGACCGCCGGGATGCTGGTTGTCATATGCTGATAGTACAATAGGCTCGCCGCTCAAGAGGTCCTTCGATGGATCATTCAGATGAAGGATAACATCCCCAAGTCTTATACTGACAAAGACGTCACGGACTATCTGTGGAGCACTCTCAACTCTGGCAGAGTGGTACCTGGTTACGGCCATGCAGTTCTTCGCAAACCTGACCCTCGCTTCGAGGCCCTGATGGACTACGCTGCCGCACGTCCCGAGATCGCACAGGACCCTGTCTTCCAACTCGTGCAGAAGAACAGCCAGATCGCTCCCGAGGTCCTCAAGAAGCACGGCAAGACAAAGAACCCCTATCCCAATGTCGATTCTAGTTCCGGCGTTCTCTTCCACCACTACGGTTTCCATGAGACGCTGTACTACACCGCTACTTTCGGTGTATCCCGTGGCCTGGGTCCCTTGGCGCAGCTCATTTGGGACCGCGCCCTTGGCCTGCCCATTGAGAGACCCAAGAGTATCAACCTTGAAGGTCTTCTCAAGCAGGTCGAGAGTTCGTAAAAGAGGATTCAAACATTTTGGGAATGAAAAGGTGGAGAGCGTGGTAAAATGTGCTACTCGGGTCATGGACCTAGCGGGAGTTTGCTGTAGAATACAGGAATAAATAAAACCCCAGCTATTTCAGCAACTGGCTTTTTGAGCCAACATCACGTGTAAACCATGGCGTATTCTTACATTATCCAACCATAGCAGGCTCTAGACTGGTGTGCCGCCATCGCGGTGTTGTTGCAAAGTTCCAGCCAATCGATTTTGATTTTTGGCCCTCCTTTTCAGCTTCCCTCCGAGGCTGTTTCCAAATACAAGTTCCCAGACTATGCGCTCCGGTGTTAGGATGTCTTCCCATCAGAAGGCAGCAAAGCTGATGTGAATTACGGGCGGAACCCAACCGGGGAATTACATGGTTCGGCTTGGACCGGATAAACAGGGCCCAAGCCAATCAATCGATTTAAAACCATGCAAATTCGAGGGCAGCTCCTAGTACTATACACAACTTGCATGCCCTGAAGGGTTTGGTGCATGACGGCTAAAGCCTTGTCAGCTCATCTATCTCTTATATTATTTAATAAACTAGTGTTATGGGGACAATATGTTATACGATATCTCTTGGCTGCACCTAGTAAGCCTGACCTGCTGGCACAGTTCTGTGGACAATGTCTTTGTGAGCCTTTTTGGACAGAAAAATAAATGTTCATCTACATCGAATTTGGAGTAATCAGGATAAACACATGGATTCGGCTTTCATCTGTCTAAAGACAACAATCACGCTATTGTTCCGTCTTTCCACCATTTTTGAAACGCAATATAATCTACTGTAACTTTACTCTTCGGCATACTTGAGCGGCATTTCGTCGGTGATTGGAGACACTGGTACTTCCATAATTACTGTTCTCTGACGCAACATATCACCTAAGGATGTGATCCGTCTTCTATATTGCTTAGAGGAAGTAGATAAATGAAGTTGGCATAGAAAAACAAAGTACTTAGAAGCAATTGATCTTGCAGACACTTGACAGCAAGTGCTTGATGTTCTAGGAATTACTAGAAGCCGTTTGTGAGTCGACAACGTACAGCCGACTTCGGGAGCTATAGAAGACTGAATGCTACAATCAATACATAAATGAAGACCCGTGTTGACATACTGATACAGCCTGCCTGAAATAAGCCTGTCTAGAAACAATCTGCTTAAATTGCAATCATACTTTAGCCGTATTGATGCCTTGTAGGAATGCTCGTTCTACTTTGCCTAAGCGAGCCATGGAAGGAGCGATCCAGATATTGACACGCGGCATCGGTTTGGAGCTGCAAACCCATTATGTCGATAGTGTTCCGATCGCTTTCCATTGATGTAAGCGTTCGAGACCAAGATGGTGCCACTGGAGTGGTTTACTTTTACTGTATTGATTTACGTCTGAATTCTTCTGGTAGTGGGAAACTCGAGACATCGGAGATGATTCTCTCTTTGGAAAGCTTCTCATGGGGAGTGGGGGAAAATGTCCGACGAGTAAGTATATATCGGACAATGCCATCCCTCCATTGAGTAAAAGTCCATCACTGATTCCCTCTTCACTATCAGCTTCACTTCCTATTTATCATCACGCGTCCATTCTAGCAGTTTTCCGTCGTCCACTTCACACTATGAAGAGCTTCCTCGCTTTCCTACTCCCGGTTCTCGCCATGGCTGGCCCTTTGGCACCCTCTGGAATGGGTAATGGCCCTGACCCCAAAGAAATCCAGATCGTCAAAGCTAGCTTCTCGGGAAGTGGCTGCCCTCAGGGTTCCGTTTCGACCACAATCTCTCCAGATGGTACTGTCATCACCTTTGGCTTCGACAGGTTCCAGACCTACATCGGACCTGGCGTTCCCATATCTGAGAAGTCAAAGAACTGTGCTTTGCACCTGAGCCTGAAATACCCCGGCGGTTTCCAATTCGCGCTCGTCGAGAGCACGTACCATGGTTACGCCCAGCTGGAAGAGGGCGTAACTGGTACATTTTACTCGACATACTTCTTTTCTCAAGATGCTGGTGCCACGACGACGACCCAGACTTCCATCGATGGCGGCGGTATCTGGCTTGATGGCCAGGTATACACCAAGCAGGATAGGATTCCCACCGCGGCGCTCATCTACTCACCCTGTGGTGCTTCGGGCATTCTCAACGTCAACAACCGAATTGCTCTGACGTCCAAGAAACCCCTGGCATTCGGATCCATCACCGACGACGATGCGACTGTGGCTTTTACTCAACAGATCAATGTCAAGTGGCTGGCTTGCAAGAAATAAGCAATTGGAAGTCACAGCCGTAGAGCCGGTAGGAGGTTCAGCTTTTCGCTCTAGATTCTCTAGAGCCTGGAAGCTGATTGCGAATCAGAACCAAGCCTGGCTTAGACTGGACGGGAGTCCGGAAGACACGCTGTGATAAAGGAAACCCCGACAACGTTGAATGGATAGGAACACAGCAACAATGTGATGGATGTAGAAGTTTTCATGGTAAGAACGCTGCAAACAATGTTCTGTTGAGGTCTTTGGACGTTCTCGAATTATTTATGTTTTTTCCCCCATGCGCATCGTAACACAGTCAATCAAGCCTCTAAGCAAAGCACAATTATCACAAAAACTTCATTGGCTGATTTAAATACTGGTTGAAGTCTCTAAGCCGACTTGGCTGACTGCATCCGAGTCTCTTCACTGTGGCGCAGTTGATTGATTGCCAGCATTGCTACTAAATCTGCAAAAGCCACCCCGGTGCCTAAGATATCCAGGAGCTTACAATGTGATACTATCCTTAGCGTTAACGTGGCTGAGCAGAACAGAGCAAAACAAGACAAAAGTTTAGTCCATGCAACTTTACGCATCAATCGACCAGGGACCAGGCTCTGCGACCCTAGTCAAGGAGTATGTGTGCCTTGTTTGATCTGCTTGTGTCTTAGTCTTGTGATTGTGGCCAGATAACTGCCAGTGGCCAGCCACAGCGGGCCGACTTCATAACCGGCACTAGACCGAGCGAGATGTTGCACAACAGACACCCAACCTACTCCCTGTTGGACTACTGCTAACGTAAACTTGCCTTCCACCATCTCGTAGCTCTGCATACAACTTGGTCTTTCAAGTTCCCAAGAGCTGCCTTTGGTCGATCTTTAGATCGAGGGTATCATCCACTCCCACTCCTACTCCCGCGGCTAGTATCGCTGGGATCTATCTGCTGGAAATTCCTAACATCATCGTCATCCACCGTAGTGAACTCTCGAAACAGCGCAATGTCCTCGAACCGCTTTGCTAGGTTCTCAACCCTAGCCGCGTCCGGGTCCGTCATTGCAAGATCGAGATCAACCATGAAAGTAGCTCGTACATCCGCCTCCGCATGGTTTGTTTCTGCCTCTCTGATGTGTTTGAGTAGATGTCGCGCCTCGGTGCCTGTTATGTCTCCATCCCTTAAAGCCATCGTAAGCAGGCCACGTGTGATGACCTCGGCAATCCGGTAAGGCTTTCGGAGGCCTTCGTAACCATAGATGCAGGCGAGAAAGTAAAAGCGCCACTCGGGGTTCTGGGTATCGTGCAGCACCGCGTTGGCTACGTAGATCAAAGCACTTTGCCACAGAAGGGTGTATGCCGAAGATGCGTAGCTGCAACGATACCGAACGATGAGCTGTTTAAGCTGACCGACGGAGGCGTTAAAAGCGGCGACAGGGGAAGCATAGCGAGCATTGAAAGTCTTGAGACGCAGGCGTTCATGTCTCGAGATACGGATGAATGGTCGGAAAATGTCAAGGATGGCGGCATGGAACCATATGCTTCGGCTAAGTCAGAAACGCGGATCGGGGCTGAGAAGGGAAGAGAGAGATGAATGAGCATACTGCAAGATGATGACATGATGGGGGCAGCCATCCCTCAACATTTGGTCAGGGTGCAACCCCTCTGCCCAGGTGAGAAGCTCGCGATACTTGAACTCAGCAAAGTCGAGTGAGACATGACCAGGGAGAGGATATTGACGATTCTTGTAATATGCCAAGGTGACGCCATGGATGATGCGCCAGAACTTGCACAACGCGGAGAAGGTATGGCCCATATAGGAAGGGAAGTCTTCCTCCGAAGCAGTAGGGCTGAGGTTGTCCGAACCCTCCCGCGTCTCTCTGCACGTTGGCTCAGTGGGCATCGGGTATACAGGGGGGTAGACGGGATATTCGAGCCCTGGTTGTTGATAAAAGAGAGTGGTAAGGCTGCGCGCGTTAGCCAAATGGTTGGACGACAAGGGGCGAAATAGGGCGCCATCCTCACACTCCCCAGTTGAATATTCCCCAAGCGGTATACGAATTTGCTCTCCGCGTTTGCGGAGGCAAGCGTTCCATTTCCTCCAGCGCCTGTGTTGATTCGATGCCAAAAAGAGACATGCGTGTGCCAATTCGCAGCGCAGCAGCAAGGTATTTGAGGACGTAATGATCTTTCCCATGGCCCAAATAAGCCAGACTTAGTAACTGGGCGCTTGCGGCATTAAGAGTGGTGGTATTGTTCCTTTCGAGGACCCAAAGCCTCTCCGCTTCAATACAGAATGATTCGGCATGATGAACAGCGTCTTGGTCGATAGCAGTGTACATTTGCTAGCAAGTATACCCTTTGTCAGCCAACTTGCCCTACTACTCTTGAGCGGGTGCGGTTTGTTGTCGAGCTCAAAACTTACACAGCCCCAATACATGAGGGCATTGACTAGAAGTCGAGAACAGTATGTATGCCGTTGTCCAACTAGATCAGAAATGAAAAGGTGCGGGTCGAATACGCCTAACAGCGGATGGTCGGTGACCAGATAGAGCGAAATGACCCTCGCGGCGTAGTCGTCAGTCACAGACACATCGGTCCAATAGCTGATCTTCAGATCCCGAAGTCGTTCGTCACAGAGGAAGGGGACCGGATATCTGCTCTCGTCGGAGGCTCTACTGGAGGGCGCGTCTAAGCGGAACATGTCATTGTTGTTGTCGTCGTCGTCGTCCTCATCGTCATCCTCGGAAGTAGGCAAACCATCCATCAGTTTCGTTGTACTTCTGCTATTGGGTGAGGGATGTTGGCGTAGACCGTTCCGTCCGGCCGATCGCGATCCGTTTGAGAGGTCAGCTTGATTACGCAAGGCAAGCAGGAGGAGAGTCTAGGACAGGACATACATACTGGTAGTCGACGGACTTTGATCGGCGAAGCCTGCTGGGCCGAAGAAGCCCATCGCGTTCCAGAGTAGTTAAAGGGACGTGGCGAAGAGCGGGATACGCCACAGGGTTTTTGACCATCAACTCAAACTCTAAAGGTGATTGTGTTGAGCGAATAGCACGGCCTGCATCGTGCTCGGAAAGCCGTGCTACCCCGTTCATGCCACCTTTGATGATGTTCAAAACTGAATTGGGATCGCCATTCGTTCGGAGCAACCGCAATATCTCAAAGGCTTGCGATTCTGGCGCAGACTTCAAAAGCTCAAGAACCTCATGGCAGCTTTCGGGTGATCGACTGAGTCTCGGAAACTCCTTCTTTTCGACGAATGTGCACTCGGTTGATCGTTTTCGGCAAGCTGCGCAAGCTGGGCGTATTCCATCACACTACGTCGAGAGCAGGCTCGGAACAATCAGCAAACACGGCAGCTCGGCCGGGGTTTCCAGGAACGGTAATGCGCAACCAAGTTGTCCGAACGAACTCACACGTGTCTTCCTACGCCGGCATGGGTTGCAAGCGACATCTGTTCCCACTCGTTTTCTTTTCGAGGGATCCTCGCGAGCTGAGCCGAAAGGGAGCCGATGACCATCGGTGTCTGCTGGCAGCAGCGGAGCCAACCTCTTTGGCATCGTCATAAGTTGCGCCGGCTTCAGGTATTGCAGATAGGAGAAGGGCAAGCTGGCGACATGTTGGCAAGCTATTCCAGGCCGACAGGCCAACGGAACTGGCGAGAGGGGGATTATGTGAGATGGGCAACCGTTCTAATTACACGCACACACAAGCAGCTGCAACGATGCTGATTGGTTCGGCTCTACATCCGCTCACGTGATTGAATAGCACGCCTGCTTTTAGAGGGTCACGGCGACAAACAGCCGCTTTTTCAACCCCGGCTTCTCCAATAAAATGATTAGGATTCGTTGAGATCTCGATCTGTCGGCAGCCCCCCCAGGTGGCGATCGATCCCAGTGACGGAAACGATCACAAGCCAAAGTGCCGCCTAATGAGAGAGGGAGGGACAGAAGGGCATTTATTACTTACTGGCATAGAAATATAAGCCCAGTTCTCGGTCCTAACTCCGTGCACCCGTCATTAGGTATCTTAAGTTAGCTACAGAGAGAGGTCCACTATGTCTTCAACGTCCGCATGCATGCCCCCTATTAAGACACATCCCTATTCACTACATCTTTCTTAACAAAGGTTAGGTATTCGACAAAAAAACCCAAGGGGAATTTCTCCGTGCCCTGCTCAGCTAATCTCGTCTTCAAAACAAAGCTTTTACTGCTCTTGCAAAAACCCCTTTCTGTAAATCTCTCGGTAACTCCACTGAGAACTCTCTGAGGTCGGTTCAATGTTTCAGGCCCAGCCCTACCACTCTTACCGTAACCTTATCCGTCCGGGAAGGCGGATTTTCCCCTAAGCACCTCAGTAGATCTACGGCGGATACCGGGACTGGACGTCTAAAGATGACGGAAGAGTCTAATAAGCTTCCTGGTCTAGTACAGCGATTCCATGTGCTCACGATGGCTTTGCGCCCGTGGTGCTTTTGAAAAAAAATCTGTTTATCAAAGGTGCTCAGTAGCTGAGAACTCAACAACGTCGTTTATCTCTCTATCCTTAGGCCATGCTCAAGCAGCAGTTGAGTACAGAGAAGCACTTTGGGCTCCTACAGCAGGCTTGGTTGCTACCGTTATTTTACAGCCGTTAGCTACTATGCCTGTAACTTTTCTTTAGCACTTGATATTGTAGTTTTGTCAATGTTCAACGTGCTAATTCATCGTCACTTTTATTGCTGTTAAGATGCCGATCGGGTTATCGAACCAAAAGTGGGGACGGTGCCTTGATAAGCCAATCAGATCGCGCGGATCTATCTCCGAAGTGAATCGGTCTGGCCAGCTACATCACGGCTCCGTCGATTGCTGCCCTTCACGTTAGAACCTCTCTTCTACACACCCAGAATCCACAAGTAACCTCACCTTATTGTGAAGTTCGTTCAATCGAGTGACCTGTGATACCAACAGTTTGACTTTGATGTGGTGACGAGAACGAACACTTGGTGTTTCTCCCGGCATCGTCAGTTGAAGTGAGGCTTGCAACAGAGATAATTTGATAAAGCTAATTAGAGACTAGGTGTGCGCTCCAGCGATTGTTTATCGTTTAGAAGCGCAGAATGTTGTTATCCTAACGCAAAGAAAAGGTGTCCCTGCAGACGTATCACTGCAGCTGACGTCTGTAAGCTGACTAGACGGTAAACGTATCAAACTAATTATTTAAAGGTCTGCACCGCCTCTTTACGGCTTTAACGCAATCCTTTTCTTAGTATGGTGTAGGTAGCCTTGGTCACTAAGGTCTAATCGTGAGTCGAGAAGACCGTTTTAGGCATGAGAGTATCCAATAAAGGTGTCTGTCTACTGCATTGTCAAAAATGTGCTGGGCTCTCCCGACCGATTGGCGGATTTAGGGTTTATTTTCCACAATTTTTGCGTATATCACTTTACGAGACTTTCTAGACATTAGGAAGTTCGTAGAAACGGCTCAGTCTGGTATCCAGACAGACAGCACTATCTATCAACACGGTACGAAGGAAGGTTGCTGCTGGATTGCTAAGGCTACCTTTGGCAATCGATTAGTACCTTATACAGAAAGCTCCTATCGTCCAATGACTTACCTATTACAGTCCTATATAGATAATTATCGACTTCACAGCGGGAACGAAAATCAGTGTCATGATGGTACCCTAAGCACTCGCTTATGCCAAAATTGCAAAAGTCCTGGAGAGTTTGGTCTGTACTCAAGTTGGTTGCCAGCGGCCATCTTCGCGTACGGCGTTTATGGGGACGTCCAAGTGTAAGTGCCGAAAAGAGAGGAGAAGAAGAATAATGATGAAAGCTCTCTAGATCTGTCCACCCGCCCGACCTCCATCATGGGTCTGTTGACGGCAGAGATCATCAGTGACCGTAAGACCGAGGGGTCTGCCGCACAAGACGTCTCATCGGCCATCGCTCTGGTCATTGGGATCTACTCACATGTCGTCGGCTTTTTGAAGATAGGGTTCTTTCTGGAACATATCTCCGTTCCGGTGCTGCCCAGGTTTCTTTCTGCCGCCACCATCACCATCCTTCTTAGCCAAGTTGGATCAATCGTGGGCCTCAGCGTTGTCCCATCTGGCGCGTCCAACAGCATCAAAAACATTCTCAGACGCATTCCCAAGATGAAACCACTGACCTTCGTTATTGGACTCACTAGTCCTTTGTTGCTTTATTATATCCTAGGAATCATCGGCTGAAAACGGAGAAAGAGGAGTGCCTCTTTACAGCCTATTTACAGCAGTTTGGCTGTAATGCTCTTGCTTGTCTACACTACGGTCAGCTTCTTGGTTATCAAGGACAGAGGGGAACCCTTGTGGACTATCAGCAAAGTCAAAGCTAATCGCCTCCGAATCCCAAAGGTCCCGACTTTCGACTTGGTTTCCAAACTGGCCATCAGAGCGATCGATCCTTTGGTAGCACCGGCTCAAGAATATTTGGTCATTGGGAAATCGTTCGGTCTTGAGAAAAATAGACGAAAGCCAGGAGCTTTGATACCTAGGAATCGCCAATGCCGTCACCAGTGTTTTCGGAGCAATGAGGGACGAGCGTTGGATGCGGAATGTCAAGAACAGCCGTCAACTCAAAATGTGGCGCTAAAAGCCCTTTGAGTGGCATTTTCACCAGCGGTTTTATCCTCCTGACCATGTATAAACAGTCAGATGCGCTGTCCTGGATCCCCAAACAGACGCGGTCTGCAATCAATGTAGTGTAAACCCTGTCCATTTCCAGTCTTGTTGCCAATCATGTTCTTACGGACTCTGGCAGTCATTCACATTGTGCCCTTTCACTGCTACTTGCGAATCTCATTCATGGACTTTGTGGCTTCGATGCTGTCCTTTTGGGTCACTCTTTTCGTATCACCGAGATGGGAATCGCTTCTGCAATCATGTTCAGCATCGGGTATGCCCTAATACGATCGGCGTTTCCAAAGGCCAAGACATTTTCTGCTACTGGTGCGAAGAATCGAAAGATTTCATCAGATCAGGTTACTAACCCTCCGACGGCCGAGGGTATTTCCGTTCCCAAATACCCCACCCATGTTGATCAGCTTCACCGACTCCATCTTCTTCCCCAACGCTGGCCGCATCAAGAAGTTAGTTCTTGGCTCCGTCAAAGTCCAGTTAGAGAAACAGCCAGCTTCTGCCGAAGCAGATGGCATATTAGCTGAATGTTTTTGGAGCGTAGTATTGATGAAGCGTATTGAAATGCTGTGAAGGTGCGACAGCGTTGTGCCCTCAGATACGCCGATGACTGTCATGGTCTGGGATTTGACCCAAGTGCTCTTTATCGACGTAACCAGAGGTACAACCCTATGTGAGCTGAAAGAGGAGGTGAAACATCACATAGGAAAACAGATGTCTCTACGAATTGTAGAAACGATCAACAAATGTCGATGCAAGTTCTCTTGCGCTGGATGGGTGGTTTTTGAGGACCGCGAGGTCGACGACGGAACAGTTGGAGATGCCGATGTTTTATATGAGAGGCGCGAGACAGCCCTCTGGGATAGAGACGACAAAGTTGAGCGAGAGAAGACCGCTTCTCAGGAAAAGCGTCGTTACACCAACTCGGGGCAAGGGTCATCCCATGCGCCCTTGATGACTACGGCGAGATGTTGGAGTCGACGCGACCAGGCGCGATTGTTTTCAATTGTTGAACATTGACGTTCGTTGTTTCAGCCTTCCTTTTTTTTTTTGTTTAGTCGGGAGCGGATCACGTTGTACCATAAGACAGGATTGCGAACTTAGAGGGAAGCCCTGTTGGCTTCCCCTAAAGCAAGTAGACAACACAGCGTTTGGAACTCGATAGATGAAGACTAAACAAATAGCAAAGTCTTTATTAAAGCAATTGCAAGGCCTCGAGTCGAAGTTTCATTGCTACGTAATCCCGCCATGGTCAGATACACATAGGACTATATAGAGGTAATAAAGCCTGGGCCACATGCTTCTGGTTGTGGGCAGCCAAGAGATAGTTAATGCCCCGTAGACATGAAGTTATTAATATACCATAAATTGGGAAGCTTGTTCTAATACTGACTCGCTCTGAGATGAAACACTGCCCGCCTCAACTTCAGTGTGGTGCATCATTCTTTTACCCAACCTTTCTTGAAGATTCCTCACAGCCATTGCCCTTGCAGTCCTGGGAGTCGCAGGTGAAGGGGCTCGCTGGGACTCGTCCAGTCTGTCTGCCTGGCTTCTTCAACCCAATCTTCCCTGCAGCGTTCTCAAGGCAGTTTTTCTCATTGTCCTTGGCGTGCCTGGACTACCCGGCGTGCTAGGAGACGCGGGCATCTGTTCACCCGTTTGTGTCGGGCCGGAGAAGTCGTTCTCTTGTGGCTTCGTAGCACGCAAACGTCTTGCAACCTTGAGCTGCATTCTTGCAGCTGCCGAAGTTCGAGGCCTCGAGAAGTTGTGTATGTCCGATCCGACAGACTTCGCAGTTGTTGACGTCAGACTATGGACTTGCTGTGCAGGTGCACTTGCGACCACTGAAGAGACCCGCTTGTTAAGAGGTCTTGTGCTGGGACGTGAAGCATGATGTGAGGCTGTCCGGCTGTCTCGTTCGGACGTGAGGCGCCGACTTTCACTCAGCCCAACACTTGAGATTCTCCGCCTCCGACGTCCCTCATTCGGCAACACATTACTATTCGGGCGTATGCTGTTCGTGGGCGTCTCGACTCGATTCGCCAGGGTTGCTATGTGCGGGAGTGAAGGTCGCGACTCTCTCTTAGCTGCAGTACCAGACCTGGTTGATGTCGATGTTGCTGCCGTATGAGTACTTGGTGATCGACTAGGCCATATCTTCCTGGGGTGACCTGCTGCCTTCCAATCGCCCTCTATGAGTGAGGGTCCGCGGCTCATGACTCTGCGCTCCTCCTCCTCCATAGTCATCAAGGGTGTAAGCGGTCTTCGGAAAGGGAGAGGTAGAAATCCGCCGTCAATCGAGGGCGATTGCATGTCGGCGGCTGTCCATCTTTTCCAACCGTACCGTCTTTGATGCTTGAGCGCTGATTGACTCCGTGGCGAATAATCAACGGATTGAGAAACGGATGGAAGTATCACCTCATCGGGGCGTGCTGATGCGTTTGTTGATATGTCAGATGCTGCATGTTGCATATAAGCATGCTCCTGCGAAGTGACCCAGTCTTTGACTGTTTCGCCTTCAAGGGCCTTCGGATTTGTGCCATCCCTCGTTGGTGGTTTCCATGCGAAGGAAGTGTGGTGGGCGTGAAGAGAGTCTGGCGGAAAGAATCCAGCTTGGTCGATGAAGACGTTGTTCAACTGAGTTGGCATTGACATACTTCTCGCATGCCGTCTTGTAGAATAGATTAGTTCATCCATATCCCCCAAAAAAGCTTGAGAATGGATGACTCACAAGACTGTTTGCCGAGATTCATAAGGGTTCTTCTTGGTCAATGTTTTGCGCTTCCGCTTCCCCTGGCTTGCCCAAACCTCCTCATGCCGGTGCTGGTCTTCTAGTTTTTCATGGAATGACATGGCCGTTTCAGCACCGGCTGACTCCAAGACGTCCTCGTCGGGAGACACCAAAGTATCTTCTCCCAGAATGAACCAGGTTTGTGAGAATCCCAAGGTCGCGAAAGGACGGTCCGCCATTTCGATTATGGCCAGTACAGCACCCAAAGAGAATCTTTTGGAGGGTTTTAGTCATGACGGATGATTCTTCTGCGAGGAGGGATCAGGTTGAAAACTTACAGAGAAGCGATACTTATGATGACGTTGAGCCAAGGAATATTCTCCTGCACACCTTTCGACAGGTCCAGTCCCATGTTTACCGCAACAAATATCGCAAGGGTGGTTCCCGCAACCCACACGGGAAGGCCCAATCGAGCCAGCAGAAAAGCAAATGCAGCAAGATACTTCCCGTAGACAGTTGGGGATCCATAGTGTTTGATGTATGCGGCCCTGGCAGCGACAACGTGGGTGACGACGTAAACAAGATTCATACAGGAAGCTACGAAAAAGACGGCGCGGCTGAGAGGGTCTAGAACCTCGGTCGACTCGAGGTTGCGGAAGAGGACAATGGCGGACAAGGCAATACCTGCTCCAGCCGAAAGGAAGAGAAGAATGACCGAGAGAAGTGACAAGGCGGGATAGATTCGGGCGGCCCTTCGCGGCGCAGGCTGCATCGAGGAGTTGCGCGGCGGCACTGCAGTCGTCGCGCCTTCATGGTTCCGACTCATGAGTATTATTTCGTATTATCAGGCACGCTCAGACCGCGCTGTGATTGATTGCTCCTCCAGAAAGGAGATTCAAGGCAGATGTGAAGTCAAGAGAGAGTAATAGCCTGCTGGCAACCATGGTCAAGCAGTCGGCGTCAGTCACCGCAAAATCGAGGCAGAGTCGCCCAGTACACGTCAAAATCATTCAAACTTGTGTAGGTTGTTGGGGGTGTTGAGCAGAACTGTGCGAAGGGGTGTGACAAAGAGCTGAAGGGAGGGAGGAGTTTTGTTGGAGCACGTGCTTACATTGAATGCTTGTGAAGAAGACTGGTTCCCGTCCGGACGTGACTGAATGACGTGTCGTTTCATCCAAACTCTGGGATCTTGGTCACAATCCGAAGTTGCTGGAGTTACATCCCACGGTAATTTGGCCGGCGCATGGATCCTGACTGATTCTTCCGGTGTCTGGTCAGAGTCCATCTGATGTCTGGGATAATCTTTTGAAACAGGTGCAGTGGCCGAAGCGTTCCAAACCCGTGGGCAGTCGACCAACAAGGCGCGTGGGCCAAGGTAGTTTTAGGTTGCCGGATCGAACGCTGCACCGAATGATTCGATTTCGAAGTCCCGCTTCTTCTCATCTCGGGCGACCAAGGTCGCCATTCCATAATGAGCTTTCGACGTTGGACGAACCTGGCGTTTCTCACACCGGCCATTCTTTGACCTCGTTCCCGTCCTTCAGCCCAGAAAGTTTTATTACTTGATTGCCTTGACAGAGGTCAATTCATAGAGGTCAATTCATAGAGGTCAGTCCGTGGTGGCCAACCCTCGTCGCCTGCTAGACCGCACAGTCGATAAAAGAAACAAGCGAATTCATCGGCCGAGTAGGAAAAAAAAAGAATAAAAAAAAACTACCAACTGATATGACCATAATCTTCATCGTGCTTCTCTTCTTTCTAGATGTACGGATTGGCCCCAACTACGATAGCCGAGTTATCATTTGGCATCTGTTTCAGTAGTGATCCACGTTTGCTACACAGCTCGTGTGTCATGATCATGCCTCGGACTTGTCCTACGGCCCTGGCAAAAGGCCTAGCTAGTATAGGACATTTCAACAAACCGTGCCTAAAACGTTTGTCAGCCGGAAAGAACTTGTCTCGCAAGAGGGTAGTCATGGCCTGCCCAGAGTTTGACGTGATCCGAGAGGCTTAAGAGTCTGCGGCTCGAGTGAAAAAGGTTGCTATTAGCGCTTCCCCCCAGGAAAGTCACATGGCGCGGTGCCGATGTCGACGTGGAGGAGAGAGTCGCCGCAGAGGACATTGTCTGACGACAATGTCAGCAGAAGTCAGCCGCATCAGCGTGTTGTCATTCAAGATTCACCTCTAATCTTGTAATCGCGCAAGTGATCGATCGGGAGTAATATGGCCAGGATTCAAGGTGCAGGGCGGTGGCACGCAAGTCACCAATGGCAAACTCCTCATCGTCGTTGAAAAGCTTATCAAGAACGCCTTGACTTTCCTCGCTCGACGCACCGTTGATCTTTGACCAAAAAAAGATGTTGCTTATGATGGCCTTGCACTGGCCCATGCGGACGGGGTAAGACGATTTCGCAAGTACGACGCAGCTGTCAGATGGTCTGCATGGGCATGAGTTTCTGGTATCCGAGAAACCGTGTAGCCGTTCGCTGTGATGAGTGAGAGCAATCCATCAGCAGATTGGCGTGGTGATAACTTGAGTTGTTCGGTCCTACCTACCTAGTCTAGGTAGAACCGGATCAATAATGACTGCGGCTTAGTACACTAAAAGATCCCCCCTGGAACAAGAGGACGGCTGTCGGCGGGGTCGGGTCGAACTCCTACTCGTCACTTGTGGGCCCCCCCCCCAGCGGGTCCCGGGTACTGTACTGATACCCGTACCCCACATCATTCGCCAGACTTTGGCGTCTTCGATTTCTCCAGCGGGAGCTTACGTAGGTACGTAGTATAGGGTTTCTTTTCAGCCGCGCCTTGACGAGCGTACGTCCTCGCCACTCGGCATTTTCTACTATTGGCGCTAACTTCTAAGATGCTTCCGAATCGTATCAATGTGGCATCTCGCCACGTGAAGCGCGCCGGCGTCTTTGCAGCGCACAACTCCTCCAAGCTCCGAGGCCTTGCGACAGTAGCCCCCCCCGTGACCTCCGCTTCCCGGAACCACGAGGTCGTCGTCGTCGGTGGCGGCAGCGCCGGTCTGACCATCAGCCACCAGCTCCTTCGGACCGGTCGATTCTCCCAGGACGACATCGCCATCGTCGACCCCGCCGAATGGCACCACTATCAGCCCGGATGGACCCTCGTTGGCGGCGGGCTCAAGTCCAAGCAAGACTTGCGGAGACCGTTGGATAGCTTGATCGACCCCAAGCTCAAGTTCTACCAACAAGCCGTCAGCACCTTTTCTCCCGGCGAGAACAGCATCAAATTGGCAAGCGGCGACAACCTCGCGTATGAACACCTCGTTGTCGCCCCGGGCATCAAAATCGACTACGGCAGCATCAAAGGATTGCCCGAGGCTCTGGCGGACCCGTACTCACTTGTGTCGTCCATCTATGGCTATGACACCTGCGACAAAGTCTTTGGTACCTTTGAGAGGCTCCAAAAGGGAAACGCCATCTTCACCCAGCCAGCCGGCGCAATCAAGTGCGCCGGCGCGCCCCAAAAGGTCATGTGGCTGGCGCTGGACTACTGGAAGCGTGTGGGACTGTACAACGCCAACAACAACAACAATGTTGCTTCCCCCATCAACATCAGCTTCGCCACAGGCATCCCGGCCATGTTTGGCGTGCCCAAGTACAGCGCAAAGCTCGACGAGTTAAGGAGGGAACGGGGTGTCGAGGGGCTTTTCCAACACGATCTCGTCGCCGTCGAGGGCAACACCGCCACCTTCGCCCGCCCCGACGGAAAAGAAAAGGTCACCAAGCAGTTTGACCTCTTGCACGTCGTTCCCAAGATGGGGCCTCATGGATTCGTCAAGGACAGCCCACTCGCCGACGCTGCCGGGTTTGTTGATGTCGACCAAGCCACAACTCGTCACACCAAATATGCCAACGTCTGGTCCAGCGGTGACGCCTCCAGCCTGCCCACGTCAAAGACGGCCGCCGCAATCACGTCCCAGGCCCCCGTCTTGGTCAGCAACTTGTTGCGGTCGCTGGACGGCAAGGAACCCGAGCCAAACTACGACGGCTACACCTCCTGCCCTCTCACGACCGAATACGGCAAGGTCTTGCTGGCCGAGTTCAAGTACGGCGGCGTTCCCAAGGAAACCTTTGGAGATCTCGTCGGCTTCGACCAGGCAGTCCCTCGCCGTGCCTTCTACCACCTCAAGAAGGACTTCTTCCCCTGGGTATACTACAACTCCATGGTGAAGGGTACTTGGGGCGGCCCTAACGGCTGGCTGAACTAGAGTGAACACACTTCGAATTAAGATAGTCGGGCTCGTAGCCACTGTACTAGTTGTGTAGGACTATTATTGCAATCAAGGCACACAAAAGCTTTGGAGGTATCGATCTCACCCAGCCATTGACAGTAAGCTTGTGTGTAATACAATGTTTTCCCCATCTGCACCAAGTCACCTTGGTTGCCATGAGCACATGTCGTGAAGCAGAACTGCTCCGTCGGCCACTTTAGATGCCACGAACCACACGGTACATATCACGTTACCAGCCTCATGGGTATTATATCTACCTGTGCCTGCGTGTAGGATAGCCCTTGGGAAGATTAAACCACTGTTCATTCTCCGTCTTCTAGACGTATGGCGCTAATCACAGCAGGTATGTTAATTAAACAATAGTTCCCTCTTCGCCACAGTCGTTCGTATGCACTATTCCTGCGAGTGCTGGTTTCTGGCTGCTGCTATAGCAACTAATATGCGTGCCCCTTCTCCTACTCAGGAGCAGCAATCATGAAAAACACCCCCCCTCCCNGGTCATTTTGACGTAGACCGATGCTTGAGTAATACTAGTATGAAGTATCAGTGTCAGTATCTCTCAGCTCCAGAGGTCCGGTTGATCAACCCTTACCTCTCAAAAAGTAGCATTGCTTCCTAAACTGCCGACTTTGACAGTGCCCTCCCAGTTGATCGTACCGTCGTTGTTATGCGTAATAAAAACATGTATACCATGCCCTCTAGATTATCAATGTTTCCAACATTTCCTAAGCCAGGACATACATTGGTAAGCAGGAGGCTGCTTCTTTTTCTCCGTCTCCCTGATTTTGGCTCTTATTCTGGCCGTTGGCGAGTCTGGTGGCCAATCATCCTCTGTTACTTCACCCTTCTCCCAATAAATTGTAATATCGAGATTCCTGTTCTCCCTAGAGGTATATCGTTTGCGCCACTTCTTTAGCTGTGTAGCAGGGATGTGTTGCACAATCGCCAATCTGTTCTCGTAAAGCATAGTTTTACCCCCAATGAAATCGATAGTAGTCTCGTGACATTTCGCTGTAATTTTGTAACCGTGACGAAAGTTGAACTCCTCTTCATATCTTGTTGGTGCATCATCCACTAGAACCCCTAGCATAAAGCCCTTATTTTTAAACATGACTGCCCGGGCTCCAAGGACTCCACCTCCTGCCGAGACATAGATGCTGGTTTCCTTGGCGTCGCTCGGCGGGATGGTCAGTGTCATGTGCCCACTGTAGGGGAACGGTTCGATTGGCTCCTCAATTGGGCCAGTTTCTATGCCGTTGTTGGGGGGCCCGAGCGGATTTGCTGCAACTAATAAGTTCAAGAAGAGAACTACAACAGCAATAGCCCGGAGGTTGCCAGATGCCATAACGAGTAGGCTGTTGATGTACGGGATTAAATAGCAAGTAAAGATAAGCAGAAGTTTTCAGCAACCCTTGACCGTTCTCAGGAGGGCCTCTGGCACTTTTGAGAATTGTAGACTGTGACTTGACGATTTGTGTTGCCGTGTTGAAAGAGAGCATATCTATAGCTGCAATAGCTAGATATTTATACACACTTTTAGGTTAAGGCTTTCAGCTTGGGGCTACTGCCGCAGGAGACATAATAAGAGACATTTCATTAATACGCCCTTTAAATAGAGTCAGAATCCAGAAGCAATTTCACGTAGTCGGTAGCACGGAGATACGCGAAAAAAACAGTTTGTTGTTAATATGTCGCATAAAATTAGAACGATAATCGCCAGCAAGTAATAACGGTTAATATATCGCAACCCCCCCCCCACCACCCCTCTCACCTCTAGATTTCTAACAACAGCTAGTTAGGAGTCTGCCAGCACTTCATACCCGTCAAGGTACATTCCGCCTAACCTGGTGTCAAGACAGCTCCTACCTTGGATTGAACCTAGGGCCCTAGTCTTTGACTCTTTATTTGAGTACTTCTAAAAGTCCAGACATCCTGACTGCCGTCAACTGGGCCTGCGAATCTGTTGATGCCGGCAGAGCCCGCTGCCCGGGATGGCTGGCTATGCTGTTGGTCGTGTATCAACCACGTGGGCATTTAGAGATTTAATAGGCTTTCTGCGTCGCTCCGTGGCTCCGGTGAGGATGACCGTCCCTTTCCAAAACAGTGGCTGTTCTCATTATATCCTCTTGATGGCATGCAAGGAGGAAACAGTGAATCATACGCCCCAAGCCTGGTCAGCATCAGCGCCAACAACGATGACCGTGTATGCAACGTTCACAGACGGTCCCGCCAGGCTGTCGTCCGGCGTGAATCCTAATAACCGGGCGGGCGGCTTCAGTGCAGTTCAGAATGCCCCCCCCCCCTCAACACCAACTAGGGTTACAACAATTGTGGACACTTACTCTGACAAAGCCTAAAATGGTCCTTTCTCAACCATGGCTATCAATTATTAACACGGCAGAGAAACCTAAATTTCTCGAGAAACACTCAAATCCTGTGATGGAGGCTCAGAGTCAGTCTGTCACTAGTCATGCCGCAAGCCGTCACAGCAATGAAGAAACTTACAACGCTAGCTGTAAGTTGAACCATATCTCCGTAAACCAGAACATCATTATCTACTATTGAAACAGGCACACGCAGGAGGAGCACAGCAACTTACAGAGCTTATCCACGACGCGCTTCGATGGTTCTTGTCTTATAAAAACGTTGGAATGGGCCGTCAGAAACGCAAGGAAAGGAAATAATTAGGCGGCGCAGAAGCGGGCCTCGGCCCTCATCCAACTCCCAGCGTCAGCCAGGAATCCTAGGGAATCGAATCCACGGCTGTTTCTGGCCAACAGTATTACAGGGATCTCGCCGTATTACTTCAACGAGGACATCCAAGGCAGTTGGTGTGCATCACAAAGGTTTGCCCTGTCTTGCTCCTCTATTACTCCGTTACCTTGACCAGTTGGCTCTTCTCGGCAATCTTGGTGGCCTTGAGCGGGCGATCCAGTTACGTACCTCGATGGCGGTCAGCGAGTCGACGCCGTACCGGTACAGCGGCTGCATCGGGTCCACCTCGGACGCCGGCATCTGCAGTATCTCGGCCGTCCCGCTTGACGAGGGCCTCGGTCACAATGTCGGCCGCCTGCTGCATGGAGGACGCGCCCGCGAGCTGCACAGGGAGCTACACCGTGGCCGTCCCGGCGGCGGCGGCGGCGGCGTGTTGAAGGTGATGGCGACCTTGCTGGTGTGCTTGCCCTGCTGCACGACGCGGAAGACCTCCTCGACGTCGCCGGAGCGGTACGACGTGAGCGGGTAGGCGGGCGTGAGGTGGCCCTGCTCGACGAGGCTGTAGACCTCGCTGAGGACGACGCCGAGGTCCTCCAAGGGGTAGTTGAGGACGTCGCAGAAGGCAAAGGTGGCATTCTTGCCAAAGGGCCGCATGTCGAGCGGCGAGTTGTTGGTGATGTCGCGCAGGCCTATCTCGACGAAGGTGCCAAAGGGGGCCAGACAGGCCGAGTCCCACGAGGCGCGCAAGAGCTCGTCGGCGAGAGAGTTGAGGATGCAGTCGACGCCGCGGCCCTCGGTGACGCGCTCGACGCCCTTGACGAAGCTGGGGTCGCGCGAGTAAAAGATGTGCTCCTCGGGGATGCCGAAGCGTTGCCGCATCAGCCGCCGCTTGCTCTCGGAGCCGACGGTCACGTAGACGACCAGCCCGAGGTGCTTTGCCAGCTGAACGGCGGCCTGTCCGACGCCACTGGCGGCCGCGTGGACCAGGACCGACTGGCCCTTGCGCAGCCTCGCCAGCCGGACGAGCGCGTAGTACGCCGTGGTGTGCACCAGGCCAGGTTGATGGCGGCGCCCTGTTCGAACGTGATGGATGCGGGCAGCTTGTGGACGACGGCGTGGTGGGCTCGGAGGGCCGTGGCATGGCTCCCGTGCGCAAAGGCCGCGACACGATCGCCGGCCTTGACCTTTGTGACGGCGGCGCCCGTCCTGACGACGACGCCGCTGGCTTCCAGGCTCAGCATCGGCACGGGGACCAGGCCCATGGCGCCCATGATGTCTTTGAAGTTGACGCTCGAGGCGCGGACGCGGATCTCGACGTCCGTGTCGGCGAGCGGCTCCGACGTCCGGTCGTCCCTGACAAAGTGCAGCGAGTCCAGCAGCCCGGGACGGCCGATGGCCAGGCGGACGAACGACTCCTCCTTGGCCAGAGACACGACTCGCGTGGCGTCCTTGAGGTGCCGGGCAATACGCCGGTCGCCGGCGGCGCTCATGTACACGCGGGCCGTCTGCAGCAGGCCCCCAACCTCGCGGAACTCGTTGTCCAGGGTATCGCTGGCGAGGATGCGATGGACGAGCAGAGGGCCGGCCGGACTGGCCGGGCTACTGAGATGAAGCGTCTGGAAGCGCAGGCCGCCGGCCTTCTCGTTGGACAGGGTCCGCGCGAGGCCGTCCACGATGTGAAAGGACGGATCGTCGTTACCGCGACCGGTGACCCAGAGAACCCGCTCGCTCTGCAAGATCAGACTCTTGAGAGTGCGGAAGTCAGCCTCGGAAACGTCGGCCAGCATGGGCTGCTCGAGTTCCAGCAGAGATATGACTACGGGGGGCGACGTCTTGACGCTGGACGTTGCCAGATCGGTGGTCATGACGCCGGATTCCGGATCGGCGGCAGCAGCAAGCTGATGCCAGGTTTTGACGACGACAGTTTTCCCTTGGGAGGAGAGCCGAGGGTTCATGCTGTCTTGCAGTGTCTTGCAGAAGTCTCGGGCGTTGCGCTGCGAGGGTGTATCCGATGGCACCACAACTACCAGTTCTTGGTTTGAAGCTACCATGATTTTCTCGCTGTTCTGCTGTAACAACAACGCCTCGTCTGGGTGGTGGTGATATCTCAGCAGGGCCACCACGACCGCATCATCCAGACTATGATCACCCGCGCTGTCCGTAAAGACGTTGGACACGACGACCCGCCAGCCCTCGGGCCGCAGGGCCGACGCTATAGCGTCGTAGACCCGACGGCCGTGAACGGAGAGGACAAGTTGGGTACCCGGCTTGGCCAGTCGGACGAAGGAATCCAGGACCGGGTGGTCTCCGTCGCCCAACAACAAAAGGTGACTTGAGACGGACGGCGGGATGACCAAGAGACCGGCAGACACGATGCCCTCGCTAATACCATTCCCTTGCAGCAGCAGTAGCTGTAGTGGCTCGCCGAGCAGAGTGGTGGTGGTGGCGATGGCACTGTGTCTGCCGATCTCTTGGCCATCAACATCATCAGCACCTCCAGGGTTAGGGTTGGGGTTGACAAGGACGTAGCGGAAATTGGCGGGAGGCATCATAACGGCGCCCGGCGGCAAGTCGGCGTTGCCAAGGAGGCCCTTCACGACGACGGACCGGCCCTGATGCAGAGGAGCCTCGTGGTCCTGCACCAGGAGCTCGACCACTGCCGCCGAGGGCTTCTCGTGAAGCAAGATGCTGATGAGATTTTGGTCATGCCGTCCTCGGCACGAGGGTGCGACGCCATCATCCTGGCCATGTCTGCGTCGCTCAGCAGACTTGGGGGAAAATTCCACCGCACTTCGGCCGTGACAGACGACGCGCCGCCGGGCCTGTCGTCGAGGAGTGTGTTGGCGCTGCCGTCTCTTTTCCGGCCGCCGCCGGCGCCCCCGCCGCCAATGCCATCCGCAACGTCTAGTTCCGAGATGCGCAAGTCGCGGACCGAGACCACCATGCTGTCGAGCGCCGCGTCGAACAGAAAGATGTCGTTGGTCTGCTCGTGGAATCCGTGGCGCTGGTTGGTGCTGAAGCCGACCATGACGTCTCCCGGCACGCCCGGCACGTCCGTCCGGACTTGCATGGCGCCCAGGTGCGTGGGCGCGAACGACGTCAGCGTCGGCCGGCCGTCGCGGTACGTGCCGCCCACCCAGCTCTGGAAGATGGCGTCGAGGGTGGCGGCGTGGATCAGGAACGGCCGCTTGCTGCCGCCGTCGTCGACGTTATTAATATCCGGCTGGTTTTGCTGTTGTTGTTGTTGTTGTTGTTGTTGTTGTTGTTGTCCCTGACTGAAGGTCTTGCCAATGTCGGTGACGCGCAGCTTGAAGGACGTCTTGCCGGGCGCCGCGTACAGGTCCTCGACACCCTGGAACAGCTCGCCGTAAGTCAACATACCTGCTTTTAGAACACCCCTGCATTCAGAACACCTTCAGCCCACCTATTTACACTAAAACCTACTACGTTATAGATATAGTATAAAACACTATAATAGTAAGACAAAGAATCTAATAAAATTAAAATAAGTAGATAAGTATATAAAATTTTATTATTTTAAGCTTATATTAGGTTATATACGCTATAGCGCTTAGGCTAGTACTTAGAATAAAAAAACTAGATTTTACTACTAATTTCTTAATATTTCCTAATAGATATCTAACTATAAAAAGAAAGTATAGAGTATATATAGAAAATCTTAAATATACTAAATAATTATTATAAATAGTTTTATCTAGCAAGAGGAGTCTTATATTATTCACTATCTAAGTAGGAATAAGTAAGGTATTCCTTTACACTATACTATATACATAATACAGTTAATCTATACATAGAGAGAAAAACCTCCTGTAATTTATATAGGAAGAAAGCTACCCTATTATTAAACATTAGAAGGTTAGCTTGTTTTTACCTAACACTATATAGGTATAACACTTTATAAAGGAAACAATACGTTAGTTAGTGCACTATTATTAGGGCCCTATTATGCATATAGGGCCTAGGGCTCTACTTCTGTAGGGCTTTAGTAGCTAATTAGACTTCTGCAAAAGTAGTATTCCTACAGTTAGAATTAAGCTAACTGTCTGCGTATAAAGCGTATAGACACTACTAGACGTATACTACTGTATTACGTAGGTATAAATAGTTTTATATAAGTAAAAGTTAATTAGTATTCTATATAGTATATAATATAGTATTTTTTAAATTTCCCTACTAAGTTTTACTATAAGAAAAATAAAACTAGCTATATATAAGGTATATAAAGTATTATAATATAACTTAATACTTTTTAGCTTTTTATACTATATAATATACTAAAAACTTAAGAAATTTTAATTATAGTATTTTTTAGTAAATAGTTATTAAAGATTATAGAATATTAAGGATTACTAGTATATTATATAGTAATAACGTACCTATAAAGTAAGTTAGCTAATATAGTAAGTTAGCTACTTTTCCTACTTTCTACCTCTTTTACCTTTATACTAACTTTCCTCTATATATAACTATATAAACTACCTTAATTAAAAGTTATATTATCCTTACCCTCTAGGCTATTAAAAAGGACCTAAAAATATCTATATAAAAAGCAGCCTAAACCTTTAAGGTCCCTTAAGTAACACTCTAAGACTATTACGCTAGATACATTACATAACGTAAAAGATAACTAAATTTAATAAAGTAAACTATACCTAAAGAGAAGGTAATTCTTAAATAAGTTATTAACCTAATTAATTAAAAGTTCCCTCTATAATAAGAAGATATATAAGAAATAGCTAACTAACTCTTAGATTTATATAATAGAATAGATATAGGACCCTAATAGGTAGAGAACTTTATATAATATATCCCTAAATTAAAAATGTAATTTTAATGTTAAATTAACTATTAGAGAGCCTTAGCTAAGAATTCTATAATTATATAAGGCTAGTTTACCTTTATATAAAACATAATTATAAAGTATAGAATCTATAATAATAATATCTATAATTTTAATAAGATAGGCTTCTTAATAGGAATACTATTATATATAAAGGTTATTATAACTTCTAACTATAAGGGAAGGCCTTATATAAAGCAGCCTAGTAATTATAAATAGGTTTCTATTATTTAGGGCGTATATATAGATAGCTAGGCGCTGCCTCTATATGTTATTATAAAAGAAAAATATTACCTCTTCTCTTAGTATACTAACTGCTAATTCCTAGCTATATAGTGTATCTATCTAAGTAAAAATAGATAGATAATAAATAATATTAGCCTAAATTAGTTAAAGCACTTTAATTAGTATATAAGGACTTATATAAAGGGCTCTTATTACCTCTTAATCCTTAATAGTTATAATAGCTATAAATTAACTAACTTTAATAAATACTATAAGGAATAAAGTATTATTACTTTATATATACCTCTCTATTTATTATATAAGTTTTAGTCTCTTAATATTAGGTGCTTTATTCTATTAAAGTACTTATAGCAATAGGAGTCTTACATTATTCACTATCTAGGTAGGAACTAGTAAGGTATTCCTTTACACTATTCTATATATACAGTACTTATTAATCTATACAGGTAGAGAGAAAAACCTCCTATAATTTATGTAGGAGGAAAACTACTCTATCTTATTAAACATTAGAAGGTTAGCTTGTTTTTACCTAACATAATATAGGATTATTATAAAGGGAAAACATAATACGTAGGTGTAGTATACTGTTGTTAGAGCTCTATTATGTATGTAGGGCCTAAGGCTCTACTTTTGTAGGGCTCTAGTAGCTAATTAGACTTCTGCAAAAGTAGCTTCCTGCAGTTAGAATTAAACTAACTGTCTGCGCGTAGAGCGTATAGACGCTGCTAGACGTATGCCACTGCGTCACGTAGGTATTAAAGTACTTATATAGTAAGGAAATTAAGAAAATAATATAAATATAGATTTTATATATTACTAAGGATAAATTCTTTTCTACCTTTAAAGTAGTATTCTTTACCTTAATAGGTAAAAATAATATATAAGCTAGTTTTTAATAAGTAGGCTTTATACCTTTTAACCCTAAAGTAGTTCTTTCTTACTTAGATTTTAAACTAAAGATACTAATACTATTAAACTTATAGCTAAGTAGCTAAAGCTATTAGGACCTAAAGATACTAACTACAGTAGTAGAGAGTATATAAAGTACTACCTCCCTTAAAAAGAAGATCTAAGTATATTAAGGTAGCTTACTAATACTAATATATAAAGTAATTAACTTTTAGGCTAGAGGTATTAGTAAGTTAGCTTATAGGCTTACTATTATTAGGGCTAAGAACTATAAGCTTTAAATAGGGATAGAGGTATTAAGTAAGCGCTAGAGGGTAAAAAAAACCTAACTACACCTTAGAGGGTTACTTAATACTACTAAAGTAGAGGCACTATAAATAGAAAAAAGGTAGTATTAATACTAGAGGAGAGAATAACCCTTAGGAGGAGGGTTATACAGAAGGTACTAAACTACATATAAGGTAATATAGTAATTATAAAAAACCTAGATATAATATATAAACCTATAAAATAGTTTAGGATAGTAATAAGGAATAGGGTAATAAGTAGTTTTAATTAATTTTATATATTATAGTTAAATTTACTTATATAAAAGGTTAGAAAGTAGAGAAAGGTAGCTAACTTACTATATTAGCTAACTTACTATATAGATATATTACTAATAGTTTAGTATTAAGCTTAGGGTTAGGGTTAGGGTTAGGGTTAGGGTTAGGGTTAGGGTTAGGGTTAGGGTTAGGGTTAGGGTTAGGGTTAGGGTTAGGGTTAGGGTTAGGGTTAGGGTTAGGGTTAGGGTTAGGGTTAGGGTTAGGGTTAGGGTTAGGGTTAGGGTTAGGGTTAGGGTTAGGGTTAGGGTTAGGGTTAGGGTTAGGGTTAGGGTTAGGGTTAGGGTTAGGGTTAGGGTTAGGGTTAGGGTTAGGGTTAGGGTTAGGGTTAGGGTTAGGGTTAGGGTTAGGGTTAGGGTTAGGGTTAGGGTTAGGGTTAGGGTTAGGGTTAGGGTTAGGGTTAGGGTTAGGGTTAGGGTTAGGGTTAGGGTTAGGGTTAGGGTTAGGGTTAGGGTTAGGGTTAGGGTTAGGGTTAGGGTTAGGGTTAGGGTTAGGGTTAGGGTTAGGGTTAGGGTTAGGGTTAGGGTTAGGGTTAGGGTTAGGGTTAGGGTTAGGGTTAGGGTTAGGGTTAGGGTTAGGGTTAGGGTTAGGGTTAGGGTTAGGGTTAGGGTTAGGGTTAGGGTTAGGGTTAGGGTTAGGGTTAGGGTTAGGGTTAGGGTTAGGGTTAGGGTTAGGGTTAGGGTTAGGGTTAGGGTTAGGGTTAGGGTTAGGGTTAGGGTTAGGGTTAGGGTTAGGGTTAGGGTTAGGGTTAGGGTTAGGGTTAGGGTTAGGGTTAGGGTTAGGGTTAGGGTTAGGGTTAGGGTTAGGGTTAGGGTTAGGGTTAGGGTTAGGGTTAGGGTTAGGGTTAGGGTTAGGGTTAGGGTTAGGGTTAGGGTTAGGGTTAGGGTTAGGGTTAGGGTTAGGGTTAGGGTTAGGGTTAGGGTTAGGGTTAGGGTTAGGGTTAGGGTTAGGGTTAGGGTTAGGGTTAGGGTTAGGGTTAGGGTTAGGGTTAGGGTTAGGGTTAGGGTTAGGGTTAGGGTTAGGGTTAGGGTTAGGGTTAGGGTTAGGGTTAGGNCCTCTATAGTTAAGAGTTCTTAACCTTAGTAGTATAAACCTTAAGAGTAAAGCTATCTCTACTAGACTATACTAACCTCTATAGTACTATATATTCTTAAATAAGCTACCTTACTAAGTTAACAGCATAAGAATAGGGCATAGTGCTTATATTAAGCTAACTGCTATTGTTTTTTTTGCATTATGTAACTAATCTTAACTGTAGGATCTAATTAGTTCTACGCTAGTTTAATTAGCGTTCTTAAATAGAAAGTCTAAACATAATATATAAACCTATAAAGTAGTTTAGAATAGTAATAAGGAAGAGGGTAATAAGTAGTTTTAATTAATTTTATACGTTATAGTTAAATTAACTTAAATAAAATGTAGAAGGGTTTAGAAAGGTAGGTAACTTACCTTAATAGGTAACTTACTATATAGGTACGTTAGGTATATTATTATTATTATATAGTTTACTATTACCTGCGTGACGTAGTAGCATACGTCTAGCAGCGTCTATACGCACTTTATGCATGCAGACAGTTAGTTTGATTCTAACTGCAGGAATGCTACTTTTGCAGAAGTCTAATTAGCCACTAGAGCCCTACAGAAGTAGAGCCCTAGGCCTTACATACATAATAGGGCTCTAATAACAGTGCACCCCCTCCCTACGTATTATGTTTCCTTTATAAAGTGTTATATTCTATATAGTGTTAGGTAAAAACAAGCTAACCTTCTAATGTTTAATAATAGGGTAGTTTTCCTCCTATATAAATTGCAGGAGGTTTTTCTCTCTATGTATAGATTAACTGTATTATGTATATAGTATAGTGTAAAGGAATACCTTACTTATTCCTACTTAGATAGTGAATAATATAAGACTCCTCTTGCTGTTAAATATAATTTACTATTAAATAACTATAATATTATTTTAGAAACTTATACTACTTCTTTAGGGGTAGTGTTATTACTATTTATAGTAATAAGACCTCTAAGTAGACCTTAGTTATTATTAATAGATATATTACGTAAAAGGAAGCTGCTAGATAGACTAGGTTAAGCATTAAGGTAATATAATTTATTAAGCAAAAGGGTAACAAATAGAGAGCTCTTAGGCTAAGGGAATACTTTCTAGTTAGAGGAATTAGATTAAGGGGCTCTATTATTAAACGTATTAGGTTAAGAGGCATTAAGTTAAGTAGCACTAGGTTAGGAGGAAGTCTTAGTATTAAGAGGAGAACTACTGCTATTAGCAGTATTTAACTAAGAAGAGGTAGGTAGAGAAATATTAAGCTAAGAGGGAGTTTTAGTAATCTGTAAGATAGAAGTATTAAGGTTACTTTCCTCTCTATACTGTCTCTTAACTGTAGGGGCCTATTTACTAATCTTTAGGCTCTTTAAGCTAATTAGTAATAAGCTTACTGTCTGCTTATTTACGTTTCTTACTCTCTAAGTACTCTAAGTAGTGTTTCTTAGCTATTAGCTAGGTATAATTAGTAAAGGTAGAGAGAGCATCTAAGGAAGCACTTTTAAGAAACCCCTCTATATCTTTCTCTAAACTATCTATATTTACCTTAAGGTACGTTACGCTGCTTCTAAATAGGTATAGGTATTAGGTAGTATGTAGTGTCCCTAATGTCCTTAAGTTAATATAGTTAGTTAATATATACTTAAGCCTATTTGTAATGCTGTTTAGTAGTAATAGGGTATTAATTAAATAATAAAACATCTTATATAAGAATTCTAGTAAGGTAGAGTTTGTCTTCTATACTATGCTTTAATGTCTTCCTGCAGTTAGTAATAAGGGTTTTCTAATTCTCTATAGCGTTAGATAACGACTAGTATGTATGTAAATTAATACATTAATTAATTAATAGATAGATAGATAGATAGATAGATAGATAGATAGATAGATAGATAGATAGATAGATAGATAGATAGATAGATAGATAGATAGATAGATAGATAGATAGATAAATAGATAAATAGATAGTGTTAAATTAATAGGGGTAATAGTAATAGGTTAATATTATATATATTATATGTTATATATGTATCTAACTGTATATATAACTATAACTATTACGTTACCTTTTTGCCTAGCCTTACTACCTAACTTAGCCCTTAGTAACCTCTTTTCTAGGTGCCTAAGGCCTCTATAAAGCCTACTGCCTAGGTTGAAGCCTGCAGCAGTCCCTCTAATATTTACTAAGCAGCTAGGCTAAATTAGGCTAATAACTCCTATCTCTATACACCCTTTCTAGCGTATATAAAGTGCTCTCTATAGGACCCTCTAATTTAATATACCCCCTTAAGGAAGGCCTTCTTATAGGCCTTTATAGCTTACAGCTATAAAGGGTAGAGCCTTTACTTTATAATACCCTACGTAAAAGGCGCTTAGAAAGGGCTTTCTTATAATTTATAGTGCTTATAGGGCACTAACGCGTAGGAGATTATAAGTCTCTTTAATAGCCTATACGTCCTTCTTTATTATCTATACTTCTAAGTAAACCTTATCTTTAGTAAGCTCTTACGCTTAGTTACGCTTAAGAAACGCCTTCTTATTAGTTATATTTATCTATTATTAGAAGGCCTTATACTTTAATAGGTTAAGGACCTTAGTAAGTCTGTCTGCTATAAGCTCTATAGATAGTATATATATAATATTAACGCGCTGCTAAGTAACCTCCTATTATAACTAGTAGTTATAAATATCTACATAATGTAACTTTATATAGAGCTTTAAGAGCTTCTTAGTTATAAGATTAATAGTCTATTAATTATTATATTATATCTATATTCTTATAGGCTAAGGCGCTTTTAATATATACGTTAAGTGCTAGCTGCGCTCTATAGGGAGCTATACTTATAAGCGTAATATTAATTAGCTAGTAAAAAGGGCTTCCTTAGCTACTTATAAGAGCGCTAGAAGCTCTACCTTAGTAGTTAATATAGTAATAGTATCTTACTTATTAGCCTACTAGGTAATAAGGCCTCTAAAAAGCTTTATTATAAAGGCTTAGAAGCTCTCATAGTTAAGTAAATTATCTATAAAGCTTATATTAGAGGTAACCTCTAAGGCGTCTTTATTACTACTAGGCTTAGCGCTAAATTAAAGGCAGAGGTAATATATATAATAAAGGTATAATAGTATATAGTTAGTAGCCTTCTAGTAGGCTTTACTTAGGTTCTAATTAAACCTTATAAGCCTACTTACTATAAAAGTAATATTAAGGTGTATTATAATAGTAGTATAAAGGATTATACTAACCTTCTGCTAGTATCTATTTATCTTATAATACGCTATATTATTAGCGTATAGTAGGAGCTCTTCCTTTATTATAGAGGTAAATTTATATATATTATCTATAACGTTAGTATATATAGGAAGTAGTTTTACAGCCTTCTTTATATATACTGCTTATAAGAGCTAGAGTCTCCTGCTTACGTAGTTATATAGGACTTTAAGGCTTAGGAACTACTAGAGCTCCTAGCCTCCTTTAAGGTAATACTTTACTTAGAGGGCGCTTAGCTCCTTAATTACTATATACTTATAGGCCTTTAGAAACGCTAATATATAGTTATTAACATAAAAAAAGAATATAATCTAGCCTTTCTGCTAGTAGCAGTCTTTACCTATAATATATTAAAAGCCTTATATAATAAGTCCTACTTTAAAGTGCTATTACTAGAGGAGAGGTAATTAGTATAAGCTATAGAGGGCTTTCTAAAGGCGTATAATAACACCTTTCTTATAGTAACTTAGTAGTAACTCTATATACACCTCCTTATTAATATCTATATAGATAAACATATTAATAGCGTTATATTAGAGTAACTCTAAGTTAAAGTAGGTAGCTAAGGCTATTAATATTTAGAAAGATATACCTACTAATATAGCTATATATATATTATGTAAATCTTTTACCTATTAGTTACTATATATAATAAGCCTTACTTTTACCTTTATAAGGCAGCTATACTTATTAAGCTTATATATATAGACCTAAATATAGTTAAGAATCTAATTACTATAAGTAAAGCCTTTAGGAACTTCCCTCTATAACCTTAACGTCTTATAGCTATAAAGATAGCTTCTTTTAGCCTCCTTAAAAGCGTTTTTAAAAAGGTAGTTTACTAGCTAACTATATAATATAGGAAGAGGAGGTAGGTGTTTCTAGTAGGTACCTATTAAAAAGGCTACTCTACTGCTTCTTATAGTAAGCTTATTAGCTGCCTCCTGCTTCTAGCCTGCATTAGGCTATATACTAGGCGTACCTAGTTATGCTTTTAGCTCTATTATAGGCGCACCTAGTAGACCTATACTTACTAGCAAAATAGGGTAATTAGCCCTCTCCTATAGTATATAAGTGCTATCTAGTTGTTTCTACTTAGCTTTAGTATATAAGTATTACTTCTAGTAGGAGTAACCTACTTAAAACACAGCCTTAAAAGATTATCTTAGCAGCTTACACTTAAGAGTTATATTATTAGTAGCTTCTTTAAGCACTTATAATTATTATTCTTAAGATCCTTCTTCTTTAGTAGCTTCTTTAAGCACTTATAATTATTATTCTTAAGATCCTTCTTTCTACCCCCTTACGTTAAGTATATCTCTAAGAGTAGTTATAAATAAGGCCCTTAGGGGTAGCGTTATTAGTAGCGTTATTAACGTAAACCTTACTTTAGTATAAGGTAATAGAGAGGCTAACCCTTTACAGCTGTAATTTAAAGGGTCTTTAGTTTTATAGCTATAAAGGGTTAGGCTATTAGGGCCTTCTGCCCTCTTAGTGCAGTTAGTATGTTCTTAGATCTTATTAGCTTCTTTATCTACTGTATATATAAAGCTTCTTTCCTACGCCTCTTAGCGTATAAGACGCTTAATTATAGCAGCTATTTCCTATAGATTACTCTTATATATATTATTAGTAAGCTTTATAATATTGCTATTAAAAGTAACCTTCTTATTAAAAATAACATCCTATATAGTAAAGACTTTACTATAGGTAGAGCTTTATATTTAATATAAGTTACTTAAGCTATAGCCTATAAGATAGCTAATCTAGGCGCTTAGGGCTAGTTATTAGTATTAATTACAGTAAAGTTAGGTATTAGCAGTAAGTATATACGCTTTATAACTATATATATATAGGTAAGAAAGGTCTAGCTAAGTATATACTATATTAGCTTTACTCTAGAAATGCTTATACTACAGTTAGTATAAGGTTTTCTAACTATAAGACGCTTATAGTATGTAGTTATAAAGGTAGGTAGCTACTATATAGACCTCTAGCTAAAGGACGTTTAGTAGGTATATGTTAATTACTATACTGCATACCTTTTACTTAATAACTATAGTAATATACTTTATAGCTCTGTTTTACACTTAGGTATTTAGGGCGCTTACCTTAAGATGTATACTACATACCTCTATTATATCTATAATATCTATATAGCGTAGGAGCTTATTATTAGTCTTAATAACCTTTATCTAATAGTTATATTATACTTCTAATAGGGTAAGAAAGTCTATAAGCGTAGTAAGTAGTATCTTAGTAGTCTTTTAGCATAAGTAGAAATCCTATATATAACTACTACTACACCTGCGTGACGTAGTGGTATACGTCTAGTAGCGTCTATACGCTCTGTATGCAGACAGTTAGTTTAATTCTAACTGCAGGAAGCTACTTTTATAGAAGTCTAATTAGCCACTAGAGCCCTATAAAAGTAGAGCTCTAGGCCCTATATGTATAATAGGGCTCTAATAATAGTACACTACACCTACGTATTGTGTTTTCCCTTTATAATAATCCTATATTATGTTAGGTAAAAACAAGCTAACCTTCTAATGTTTAATAAGATAGAGTAGTTTTCCTCCTATATAAATTGCAGGAGGTTTTTCTCTCTACCTATATAGATTAATAAGTACTATGTATATAGAATAGTGTAAGGGAATACCTTACTAGTTCCTACCTAGATAGTGAATAATATAAGACTCCTATTGTTATAACTACTACTACAGTTAGAAATTATTATATAAGATATATACCTTATATAACTAACCTCTAGGTTATAGAAGTTAATTACTAAGTAGTTACTAGGCTCTATACAGATTATAGATTTATATAGGCTGCACCTAGCTAAGTAGTAGGCTTTACCTTTTATATAGGCGTTATAGTTAATAATATAAATCTTATAATTATTAAAGCCCTTAAGACACACTCTATAAGCTATATTAATAATCCTCTTAATTACTTTAGGGCCTAAGTAACCTAACCTATAGTACTAAGTAAATAGGCTGCTAAGAATTAGCTTTCTACACGTCTTTATAGTATATTTATTTTATTAGCGTAGTTAGAGCGCTTTATCTAAGCCTATAGGAGGTAAGAGCATAGCAGCAGCTAAAGCAGCCTCTACCTTAAAGGGCTTATAGTTAAGAACCTATTAGTTATAAATATTATTAAGGTAGGCTATAAAAGACCTATCTGCCTTTTGCAGGTAGTTATTTCTAAGGCTTATATCCTACTAAATACCTTATTACTTTAGCTTCTTAAAGGACACTAGGTTAGCTATAAGGCTAAGGTAAAAGGTAATATTATATAGGGTAAGCCTTATAATAGTGCCTACACACCCCCTAAGCTTAATTTACATAGTGCTATACGCTTTAATAGGTAGTTACTATAAGCTAGCCTATAGGAAATTACCTACTAACGTAGCTCTTATTATCTTAAACTATAAAGGCTTATTAAAAATATATACTATTAAGCCTAAATCTAATATTACTAAGTAAGCTAGGTAATAAAGGCTTTTTGTAGTGTAAAAGAAGGCTAGTATAATCTTTTCCCTATACCTACTATATAGTTAGTTATTCTTAATAGTTACTACTCTTACCTCTTATAGGTATTTAGTAAGCTCTAAGTTACATTATATACACTCTTTAATTATAGCCTTAACTACTTTACTCTACTACTGCCCTTTAGGGTGTATATAAGGAAGGGCATACTAGTAGTAGTTAATATAGTGCCCTAAGGTAAGGTAAAGCTAGCAGCTTATATGTTTTAAAAGTAGTATCTCTACTACGCTTATACTTAACCTCTCTTACTTAGGTAGTATGCTTTACTCTTATAAAGGCGCTAGGGGCCCTAATAATAATAAAGATTACTTATAGAGTATACTTAGCTTATAAGATTATATTTACTAGCAGCCTCTATAGCTATAATTCCTACTCTTATAGTTTCTATTATTTTAACTTCTATAGTTACCTTTAAGATTCTTATAACCTATATTAGTTAGGCTAAAGGCGCTATATATAGCCTTTTACCTAATAGGTATATTACTAAGGAGCTTTATTATCTCTTATATATTACTTATTATTATAAAGATTATAAAATCCTCTTTCTTAGCATTCTTCTTACTTTACTATAGGTAGGTAAATACCTATTAGGTAAAATAACTAGTTAAAAAAGCTTTTATAACATCCTAAAACTAATACTTTAAGTGCTATACGTTAGGGACTTTATTAGCCTTTACATTATAAAGGGTGCTTTCCTATATAAGAAGCTATTTCTTAAGCTCCTTTATATTATTAAAGTAATTCTAGGCGTCTTTATAGAGAATTCTTTTATATTTTATCTACGCCTTATTACGCTTTTCCTTTAGGCGCTTAGTAATATAATTCTTAAGCTCCTTTACCTATTAGTTAAGGTGCTTATCTAGTTTGTAATAGTATTCTAAGAGCTTAACGCTTATAGTATCTCTAAACTAGTCCTATAGTAGAATGTATTTTTATATATATATTTTATACTTCTTTAATATATTAGTATATTTACTTTACTACTCCTTATATAATAGTAGGTTACTTAGTAAAAGCTTATAGACCCTTTTAGCCTATAAGTTAGTTACTACTATAGGCTTAAGGAGTAATCCCTAACTAGCTGTTAGGATTAGAGTTACTACTTAAGCGTTTAAAAAGTTTAATCCTAAGCGTAGAGCTTAGTATCTTAGATAGTTATAAGGCTAAGGGTGTATTAGGCGCTCTATAAGTGCTATAATAGTCTTACTAGGCTTATAAGAATTACTTACTAATAGGTTAATTACTTCCTATAGGTTATAGGCTTTAGCTTTTACCTAGAGCTGCTTAAACTAGATAGTCTAGTTAGAAGAGGATTTTAGAGTAATCTTTATATTATTAGTTATTATTATATGCTTTTAGCTTATAGGAATTATATTACTAAGCTTATTACTATTAATTTCTAAGTATATAAGACTCTTAATTATTAAATTAATAAAGGTAATAGTAATAGGTTAATATTATGTATATTATATGTTATATATATATCTAACTGTATATATAACTATAACTATTATATTACCTTTTTGCCTAGCCTTACTACCTAACTTAGCCCTTAGTAACCCCTTTTCTAGGTGCCTAAGGCCTCTATAAAGCCTACTGCCTAGAGCAAAGCCTGCAGCAGTCCCTCTAACATTTGCTAAGCAGCCAGGCCGAATTAGGCTAATAACTCCTATCTCTACGCACCCTTTCCAGCGCGCACAAAGTGCCCTCCGTGGGACCCTCTAATTCAACAGATAGATAGACAAGATAGATAGACAAGATGGACATGGATGGGTTTTTATTTTGCGGATATGGACACGCCACTAATCTTGGCACTTACCCTGCACGCTTAAACTTACTAACTGCTATGTAATTACCCTACTCACCCTACTTACCCTACTCACCTCTTACCACCCCAGGTTGCGCAACCTTAAGGCGGCGGGTGATCTGGCCGCACCTGAGCAACATAGTGGCTTCCGACTTCAAAGCTTCTATCTGGGCTGTCTGCGAACTAAGCTTCATCTTAGGGTTCGCTGTTAGCCTGTTACTTCCCAACCTCACCACTCTACGCTTAAGTCCCCTTCCAGTTCGATGCTTCTCTTGTTAATAACTCAATGAGTTGAGCAGTGGATAGTTCTTTCGACGCCGTTCTACATGTCTTCCTCTCCCCTCGAGGATACAGGTGCCTCTTCTTCCGCCGAGGATGGAGGCATCTTACTGGACAACAAAGAACTGTATTCCGAAGGCCGGCGCCTACGTATCAGCCCGCACAAACCACTTCCCCCTTACGGCTTGCACTTGTATCCGCTCCCAAAAGAGTTGACATTGGCAGACATGATGCCGTCTGAGGAAGAGAAGGTGTACTCATTGACACGATTGGGCTTCGACCCCAGGAACGCGCCTCTGAACCTCGATGAGAACAGTCAACATGACGAGGATGCTGGAATGGAAGTCGAGATTCTCCGAATGATTGGCGGCGACCCTGGTTCCGGATACAAACCTGGTCCGCAGAAGGTCTTGTGTCGCGTCGTCGTTGCGCCATCCGCCTCCCCGAGCAAGCAAGAGCAAGAGATCCCGATCAAGGGACAGCTCCTCTTTCTGAAGATTTCTGATGCCTTGTTCTGGCATAAGGTTGTTGATATCACCAAGCGTCGATTTAAAGTCACAATCCAGGCCGACTCGGCTTTCAGCGATGAGTTTGGTGCTTACCATTTCCTTTACGAATGTGGACGCACTGGATTTCCCGACATCGCGCCAGAATTCTATGGGGGATGGACCACCAAGGTTACGAGTGTCAATTCGATGTTTGCAAACCAGTTCCGCCATGTATGATGTTGCCGTTCTCGCGATGGAGTACGTGGATGGAGTCTGTCTGCAGGATCTTTTTTTGCCCACTGGTCCCATTCCGAAGACAGTCAAGCTCTACACAGACAGCTCGGCGCCCGCAAGTTTCAACACCGACCAAGATCAACGCATGAAGATTATCGCGAAGCTCATGGACGGCACCGTTACGCAAGAGTTTCTCGGCCTCGACCATTGCGAGCTCCATCCAAAGAATGTGATCGTCTCCATGCGGAACTTGGGTCAACCGCTGAAGGAACCCCGGGCTGTCCTGGTAGGCTACGGACGCGCACTCGTCGACGATCTGCGGATAGAGCCCGCCAGATACTGGAAGCACTTCCCAACGAAGCACCACCCAGTCATCCGCTCCGGCTGGCATAGACTGGACCCTTTCAAAGGTTGGGTCCCTAGTGCGTGGCGAGGCCCCGCACACGACATCGACGATGCGCCTTTGTTGGACAAGTGGATGATTGAAACATTTGGTCCTCTGACGGACAACCCGGAGTATACCACCTTCGTCCCTGAAGCACTGCCGGCCGGCGCTGTGTCCGATGGACAGCATTAGAGCGGCATTGCCTCGGTCAGCAGAAGATCTGGAGCCCATCGATCTGCTCGAGAACCTGACAATCAAGGACAATGGCCAACCCAGCCGGTTTCATGAGCCCTACCGACCTCCACCCCTCAGCTTCTCCAGGTTCACTTTAGAGCAGCCCACGCCCATGTTCAGCTAGCGTCAGCATCGCTAAACGTCGTCTTCCGTCACAAGTCCAGACCTGTTGGGGGTGGGGGGGATTAGAGAGGCTTCACTGTTCCGAAACTGGAGTGAATGAAGAGCACAGCTGGCGAAGGGAATGGTGACTATTCGACGAATGTGTAAAAGGACAGAGGGGGTCAAGTTGATTATGGGCACTGATCTCAGGACCAAGTCGCGTGTGAATAATTGGGTTCTGCTTGGCTTTGGTGGGAATCCATCATTGGCAAAACTTCATCCTGCAGGGACCTCCCGACTATGTTGCGACTTCCACCCACCTGGCCCGGATCTCAGCTGTGTTCTTATGTATTACCCAACTCTCTGCGACCCATGACGCTTTAGGCTGAATTGAGCACACCACTGTCTGGCGGCGGACGCAAGACTCGTTAGTTACAGGCGGACAGGGTGCTTTTTCTTGATGAGTGTACGGGTTGATGGACGCTCACAAAAGCAATCGGGGAAAGTTGTGCCTGACAGACCAGATCATTCTGCTATCCTCTTGAGTTGCGTGAGCGTGTTTCCCTGCCGTGTATCTGGATCAATGAGGTCGTGGTATGTGTGACTCCTTGATCGTTACTTTCAAGCGTAAGTTTCTGCAGACAGCGCAGGACTTCAGAATGACGAAGCATCTCTTTAGTGAGGGACACCGTCACAGCCTGATGGTTCCCGGACGGCCCCCAAGTCTCGTCGGCAATGCAGCCAAGTCCTGCAAGATTCAATAGATGTGATTGATGCATGGCGACTTCGACCCTGGAACGGGCTGGTTCACTTGCGGTGCTCGATCCGAAGGGATCAAAAAGACGAAAAAGAATGGGATTAGTAGCTGAGCGAGTTCAGCAATTAGCTATCCTGGTTCAGACTCTGAATGTTTGAGGATTGGCGATAACTAGCACTTGTGGGATTGAACGACACCCGCCTGAAATCGGCCGCTGAACCCCTTCGCCCGCACGCTTTGAGTCTCCATGGATCACGCGTAACGTTACAGCGACCTGTTCGTAGACCACCTACACTATACACAAATAAGTCAACCATCCGCGGGCTGCAGACCTCCGCAGTTGCACTTACAGCCGAAAGCCACGGCTCTCTCGCACTCTGACCGTCGATATTTCGGCTGTGAGCTCTTTCGCAATCATCCTTCTGCCGTTGAGAGACATGTCTTGTGGCTGTTGAGTTCGAGTGTGACTTTCGGCCATCCGCCGCCGAATCGTGTGAGGCTCGATGCGAATTTCTCCCCCACGGCATTAGACCTAGCCGCTGTTCATGTATTAATTGTACAATAAGTTTCCTGAGCATCTGTGCGACCTTACGAGGAACCGCCTTGGCCTTCCTGGCCACGGATACTCGCCGGTCGAAAGAACTCGTCCTGAGAAGGAGTCGGATGCCTGTCGGAGCATCAACGCCACGTCTGTGATGCCCATCCTCGCTCCGCACACTCATATCCTCGCAATCTGCCCAAGCATCCCTGCATTGCGAGGAAGAACGAGGATACGCGTGTGACGACGACGTCGTCGTCGGGGATGTTTCCTTCGTCCCTGGGGTGACTCGATCCACTGTGCCGCGGAAGGACTGCCTGACGGGACAGGGTCCGATGGACCAACCGACACCCAGCAGGGGAAGATGCACCAAGAACACGAGCGACTGAACCCCCCCCCCCTCCTCCCCCCAGTTGAGCTCCTCCAGCCTGCTGCTGGATGGCGTGTTCTCTCCTCCCGGTCACGGGGGTCTCCTTGGTAAACCTTGATGTCCTTGGGACATTGGACCTTCAGCGGGCCCCAGCCTTCCAGAGATCCCTTCCAGCATGAACGTCGGTCTATCCGACGCTCATATCTTCCGGCTTCTCGGCGTCAAGGTAGGCCATGGCACTCCAAGCACTCGGTGTCGCTTTTGCGATCCTTCCCCGGTAACTCACCTCTTCCATTCTTCACCGTGCTCCTCCTCTTCCTCCTCCTCTTCCGCCTCCTTTTCCTCCTTCTCCTCCTTGTGACGGAAGAAAAAGCAACGAGCGTTGGCGACAGCGGGGGGTCCACAGTCGGTGAATGTCCCAAGCCATGATGGAAGGTTGCCTACATCACCACTGCCCCAGCAGGCAACTAGTTTCCACCGCAGAACCGGCGCTGCGTGTCCTCTGCTTCCCGCAGGGCGGCCAACGCCGGGGTTTTGACCGAGGGTAGCCCGGGGGGGCAAGAGGAAGCTCCATCCATGTGATCGTCACATCTGGCCCGTTCGCCGTCCGTCTGCCATGCTCCGCCCCAGGCAGACTGAAGCGAAGCTGTTGATGCTGAACCCGTGCGCCCCTACTGCTCTGTTTACTGTAAGCCTCCTTTTCCACCGCTCCTGACACTTGCCATAGTTGGGCGTTCCTCGAACTGACCTCTCTTCCATTCATCAGAGCACTCCTTGTCCTCTGCTACGACGCACTGCCCTCCCGAAGAAACGGCTCGCTCCTCACTGATCCCAGACCAGGGCTACCCCTTGCCCCGAACAACACTTTTTCCTACTCTTGGCAAGGATTCGACCAGCCCTGCTTTGGCGATTCGTCCTCGACGCCGTTGATATCCATGCGGTTTCTATTCGGGGTCTCGCTGGGCGGACCCGGCTTTCCCAAGGGTGCCATGGACTCACGATAATCCGGGCGTCTTGTTGCGGATGGTATAAAGAACAGGAAAGACGGTAGAGGAGAAAACGCTTCGATTCAAGGCCCGCCTGCAGACCCAGTTCACCCCCAGCAACATTAGGCCATTTCTCAAACACTTCCACTCGTCCGGATCTCCGCTATTGGGCATCATCCTGCAAACCTGTTCACCATGTCCACCAGCGTCAACTTGACCCGAAGCGCCGACGGCCAACTGTACTACCAAGGCAACGACGGCCACCGGCATCTCTACCCGTCGTCGAGCTATTCGAATCCGTCGTCCTACGCCGCCGTCCAGCAATATTCCCCAGATCCGAACCCTTCCCAAAGCCCGACCTACCCGGAGGGATTCGAGTACGATCAAGAGGAAGCTGAAGCTGGAAGGTACACGTCATGACACTACCCAGAGACTGCCCAGAGGCTGACAGATGCAAGCTTCCAAGGAGACCCGCGCGAGAGCAAAGAGGAAGCTCGTCATGCGTCTTCATCTTCGCGAAGGCGACATGGTGACAACGCCAACAGGGTGGCCGAATATGTAGAGGATCAGAAGAGAGACAGGAGACACCGTGACAAGCCACGCGACACCACACGAAGTAGCCGTCTCAGGGACAAGAAAGCCACCGAGAAGAAAATCAATGATATCTTGAAGCCATTCAGGAGTTAGGGGTGGTGTGTCACGGTGGTCTGCTAGCCTGGCTAGCCTGCGAGGGGGGGAGGGGGGGGGACTTCTCATTTGGGTCATCGAGTTTGTTTTTAGAAAGGTTTAGAAGGGGGTTTTTTGTTCGTGCCTAGAGTGGTTGTAAGCTAGATAGATTCCGTCCTCGGGTTTCAAGTGGTTTTCTTCTCTCTTTATTTTTTTTTTTTTTTTTTTTTTTTTTTTTTTTTTTTTTTTTTTTTTTTTNATCATCTTGAACGTCGACTAAGATGGTTCAACCTTAATATCTCCAATGGGCAGGTGATGTATATCCCTTGAAGAGACCTTGAACCTGGCTTGATACCCGGCCCCCGGATCTTGATGCTGTGTAGTTGAGCCCCGTCGTGAGGAATCAGCAATGTGTTATTCCTGCCGGGACTGACATTTTTTGCAGCCAGGCCAACAACAGCTCTAATATTCTACAAGTCTAGTTCGTCTACAATCTATAATCTACACAAAACCGGGTCTCGTCGAATCCCATCTTCTCGTTCTCTCGCGCCAGTCGGACAGAACCACTTTTTTTCTCTTTTTTTTTTAGTCGACCCTCAAACGCTTCTGGCCGTTGCCGTTGGCGTGTCCGTTGGCGTGTCCGTTGGTCTCGGCCTGGGCGGCGAAGTACTCGAGGCTGCCCTTGGGGTCGGCCTTCATGCCCTTGCTGCCGTTCTGCCAGCCGGCGGGGCAGACCTCGCCGTGCTCGTCGGCGAACTGGAAGGCCTCGACGAGGCGGATGGTCTCCTCGACGTTGCGGCCGACGGGCAGGTCGTTGACGGTGATCTGGCGCAGGACGCCCTTGGGGTCGACGATGAACAGGCCGCGCAGGGCGACGCCCTCGTCCTCGATGAGGACGCCGTAGTCGCGCGCGATTCTGTGCGACTTGTCGGCGACGAGGGGCAGCTCGAGGTCCGCGCCGAGGCCGCCCTGCTTGCGGGGCTTCTCGGTCCAGGCGAGGTGGGAGAAGTGGGAGTCGGTCGAGATGCCGAGGACGGCGGTGTTGAGGGCGCGGAAGCGGGGGAGCGCGTCGTTGTACTGGATGATCTCGGTCGGGCAGACGAAGGTGAAGTCGAGGGGGTAGAAGAGGAGGACGACCCTGGCGAGGATCAGGAGGTGTTAATAGTTGCCAAATGTTCCAATTCCCGGCCTTTTTGCCTTTGCCTCGCCCTTTCTCCCCGTGGTTTGTCACTCGTGTCGATCCTCCGGAGGGGATTGCCTCACCATTGGCCCAGGTAGTCGGACAGATTAATGTCCTTGAACTCGCCGCCGGGGAAGACGGTGGTGGCCTTGAAGCCGGGGGCAGGGCGCTGGACGAAGGCGGACGACATTGTGTGGGCTGAGAGACGAGTTGACAGAAGTCTTGGTGCAACGAGGCGTTACGCGGAGCGTCAAGAGCCACGACTGTTTTGTGGATGAAAGCGGGTTGTGATGACAACAACGACGACACGGATTGCGCGAGCAGGGGCGGAAAATATTGCTTATCTAGGTTTTTGCAGGAGAGCTCAAGCTTGCGACTCGGATTCCCGAGTTTGTGGATACCATCCTTGTCTCATTGGGGGTCCACCAAAAGGCCCCAATTCTCATCTCGCTAATCACGGTTTTGGGCCAGGCATGGCGTGGTCCATAAATAGGCGGCCACTTAACGCGTCGCGTCGTAGGCCGGTGGGTGAGGCCATCGTGGTGAGAGCGAAGGCGACCAAGATCTAGCCAGGCCGGGATTTCACAACGCGGGGATGTGAATCGCTACAGTGGGTTTGGTTTTCCGTCCCTGGCGTAGGAATAAGGTTGGCCATACAATCAATGTATGTACTTGATCAATTGCTTTTGAAACCGTGAAACAATATGACTCAGTTAACCCTCAGAGTTTATTTGTCTGTCTTTGTGCTGTTTCGTGGCCATTCCTGCATGTCACTTGCCCGGGTATCACCACCACCCGCAAATTGAATTCAATTGCTTCAGAGCTTGACCGACGTCTTCTCCAAGTGAGCTGATATATAGCAACGTCGATCTAACGAGTTTGATATCCATCAATCAATTGAGAGACGATGCGGGAAGGGAAGAAAAAGAAGAAAAAAAGAAGAAACTGAAACAGAGTGATGTCAACTTCTGCTCTTTGTCGCACGGAAGTCAACGACAGCTCAGCCCAGCTCCCGTCCAGGCGCAATTGCAGACCGGGTCTCTACTACGTAGTGGCTTCTGTGCTTCTTCAGCTCGGGGAACGGATTTGCATGCACCCTTCTGCGCCATAATTCCACCAGCCGTGTGCGCTGCTTTGCTCGTTGCGCGTCTCCTTTGGGGGGGGGGGCATGACGACATGTCAGCTGCCCTCGTGATGCAGAAGAACGTACACTATGCGCCAGGTAGGATACCCCGTCCGTCGCAAAGAGAAGGAAAGCAAGGGTGAAGCGGCGCAGCTCAGAGGTACTCCATCGCCAGCAGACGGCAAAGCACCCCAGCCTCCCTTAGCCCCGAGGACTGAGATCATCTTCAATCTGCCTCCCAGGGATCGTGCTCGGAGAACGGAGGCAGTGTTCGCACCCTCAAAATCAATAGTTTCGCTCGCCAGGTCACCGTGCCAGGTCACCGTGCAGATGGCGTGGCCCAACCGCCGTCGACGCAGTTGTCTCAAGGGAAAGGGGCGCAAAGTCTTTGCGCAAAAGCGTTTCGACAGCAAGACTGACCAGACCAGGGTTGTAGGGATGCCTCGGCTGCGGGAAACCGGACTGGGTCAACCGGATCTTGGTCCGGTGGGACCACAGTAAGCACAGCGTCTCTCTCGCCGAGAGTCCCAGCTTTCTCCAAGATGTCAGAACAGGCGGAGGAACGGAAACCTCGACGGTCGAAATCCGCATTCCGCTCTGCCTCCCATCTGACTCTCTGGTCCTCCTACTCTCTGTTCTCGACATCTTTCGGTTGTTCGGGTCTGGTGTTTGCTGCACAACGCACATTGTGAAGATGTTGGAGAGGGTGTGACCGTCGGGTATTCTGCAACTCGCCAGATGTGCGGGCGTTCTTGTTCCGTACTCTGATAGCGCATCAGCCTGACATTCTAGGAGTGGCATACTCAACGCCATTTACCCCGCCCTCAGTGTTCGAACATAAGAGCACCCAAGTCTCCGTCAAATTCGCCACTCCAAGACTCTTGTTCTACTCCTTTGCTCCGAACGGCCTGTAGGCGGTCTGCAAGGCTTCTTGGGGGGCTGAAAACCGAGCCAGCTCGCGGTGCCTATTACGTTTACGTCCCGGGCTATGCTGGCGTCAGGTGTATCAATCACTCCAGAATTCGAGCTGCCTCGACCGGCGCTCTGCCACAATCACGGAGGCTTGTACGCATCTTCGGCCACAGCCACCCCGTCGCCTACTGTCTTCTTTTCTCCCGTATTCGTACCTTTCCGTGCTTCAAGCCGACCAAGGCTTCTGCCTAGGGACAACCAGCGGGGCTGGACAGCACGTCCCTTCTGGCGGTTTGGGGCCACCGATGACTATGGCGGCGGATCAGCATGCGAACCAGTTGCCTTTGTTTTTTCTCCCTCTCTAGTTCCTCTTAGTTGTCTCTTGCCGCCGACCCACAGCCCAGTCCAGATCTGTCAGCGCGATGTTGAAGAGTCATACAATAGTACCGAAGCGGCAAGCTGCGCCTACCTGTGGCGCTGGCGCTGGCGCTGTGCGTTTCGATACCCACTCGGTGCCGGTGCCTAAGGACGGTTTGTTAGTCGACATGCTCAGAGCTATAACAATGAGGTTGCTTCGCTTGGGGCATATCCTTCATCCAAACCCTTCTGCGATCGACGAATACGTTTCAACACTCAACCGATCAACATGAACAACGGAAATTGGAACTCGGAGTGGGGAGGCAGGGATGCCTACGGCCGAGACCAAAATGAGAACAGGTCCAACTCGAGCGCCTTCTCTCGGTCCGGCCGGGGCCAGAGTCAGCAGCAGACGACGCAGGGTAACTCGAATCAGTACGCCCCGCTCACCAGACATAATCAGCAGCCGTCAAGTCAGGGTCGGTCCCAAACGGAGTACAGTGGCCGAGCCTTGGGAACTCAATCCAGCCAGGATTCGTGGAATAGCACAACAGGAAGCCCGGGGTATGTCGACGACAACACCTCGGGATAGCTTTTGCTAACTGTTGTCAATGACAGATACGAATCTGAAATCGACAATCCAAGGTCGACCGAAGTGAGGTCCGCCCGCCGCGAGCGTAGGCTCTACGCTGAACGTCTTCTTGGTCCTCCCCGGCCACCAACGCAACGTCAGAGTGTAGCGGAAGTTGTCCGCACCTACGACCGAGTTTACGGACGACAACAACACGTTCCAGCGCCGACCGTCTACTATGACGACCAGTTCGGACAGCTGGGCTCTGCATCGGGCTACGCTCAAGTCCTCACCGAGCTCGAAGACTTTGATACGTCGAACAACACCCATATAAGCCATTCTTCCCACTCAAATGGATATGGTAGCCAGCAGAAGCAAAAACGTCCTCGTCACTGAGAAGGATCGTATGCATGTGGAAGTGTCTCACGAGGTAGGGCAAGCATGCATTGTCATCCTCGGCCCCCCTTGGTGCAAGCACTGACTTGGCTAGGCTTGAACAGACAACCCATGATCACACTCGTGATCGACAAGCTTGAGCAGTGACTTCATGAGTCCTCTCACGATGCATCCCATCAAGAATACATCATTCCAGCCCAAGAATATCTCGTTCTTCTGTTGTAGTAGAGTGCCGGCAAGGCGTTTGGCCATTTTTAAGACATAGACCGTAAGGATAGACTGCATGGGACGGTGGAGTCAGAAGGAAAGACGCGAAGAAAAGAGAAGAGAGAAAGACTTGCTATCAGTTGGATGCATGGCTGCATGGGAGGGGGGAATCAAGACATGAGAGAGACGAGCCGACTTACGAGTGTTGCATTTGTGTTCCGGCCTGGTTGTTTCCGTGCGCTCGCAGGTCATTTACTTTTTCGGGGGTTCATCGTTCAAATACACGTCTGCTTAGAAGCCATGGGGTACTGCATTGCCAGCCGACGTGATGAGAGCTCGGGTTCTTATAGATGTTCAGGTACTCGGAGACGGGAACGCAATCAAGCGATTCGCCTTCCCTGAGGCTCGGCCGTCCAATACAGTTTTGAGTTCGGCCCGTATTGTTGTTGTGCTTGCAGCCCAAGACTCGCGACTGGACATAGGTGCGTTTGTTATGCGGCGTGGTCTCGGGTCTTCCACTGGTTGTTCGCCGATGAGGCGTATTTGGAGCTGAGGCTCTGGGATGAATTGTGTATGTTGGGCACCAAGCAGCGACGCCTTCCTGAGTCTCTATGCATTTTCCAAGTCGGATCCCTAGATATATTCCAACGAGCTTCTGGTTTGCTTTTTATGCGCATTATCTCGGATTTGCCGTCAGGGTCTCGCCTCAAAATGCACGCTCAGCATGGCCGGCAGTTCCGTGAGTGTGAGCGCCACGGGCGGCGGTGCATCGGTGCAGCGGTGGCGGGAGCCCCGACTGGGAGACTGAACGATGATCTAAGGGCGCAGTGTAGATCCGAACGCGGCCTGGCCGTTGGAATTGCAGTGCGCGATGTCGATGATTGGTTAGCGGGCCTCGATTCTTGCAACCAACTGGTGCCACGAGCAGTTGGGGATCACATTTGAATGGGGGTGGAGACCTCCGGCTCTCGGAATGTTGAGAAGTCGCGATATCGGAAAAACAGTGACAATAACTAAAAAAAAAAAAAAAAAAAAAAAAAAAAAAAAAAANGGGAAGAGAAGGAAGAGGTGACGTTGAACTTGACCCCCCGAAGCGGTCAAGGCGGACCGAGATTGAAACGGGTCCGCCACGCCGTGGACCGAAACTTTGTTTTGCGAAGGAAGGAAGCCACCTGGGCGTTTGTCGAGGGGAACTTGGAAGTAACGAACTTGTGCAAGGGAAACAAGACTAGGACAGGCAGGGAAGGAACAATGCACCTGGGGATGGACCAGTCTGCACGGCGTCGCCACTTGACGACTCGATATCCGTATTGCAGAAGCAGATACGGATACCCATCCACTTTACCCAATGCTGTGGGGCTGGCGAAGGGGATGGGGATTTGTTTAAATACATACATACCATTTCACAGGTGACCAAAAGCACATGCTTTCGTGGTTCGATCCCGCCACACATTCCCTAGAGGGCCGGAGTGATACCGCATAGGGGCACATGATCCAACGGCGAGACTTTCTCGTCCGTTGGCTTTGGCGGGCAACACTCACAGACAGTCTGTCTTTGGCATGAGTAACAGTTGGGTGAATCATTCCGGGGGGCAGGGCACCCGCACACATGCCTGCACGGGTTGAGGCGGATCGTGAGACGGTATGACTCAAAAACAAGGAGACTTCTTTCGCGCGTGCCTAAATGCTGGCGCTAACCGATATTGCGCTTCAGGCCAGCCAGCAATCGCACGAACACCCGTCCTCGCCTGTCTTTTGACTCGACAAGAACCAAAATATTTATCTGTGGCCTACCTAACCGGACAAGTTGCTTTCCTCTGGCGAGACACGTCATTTCACTCTGTTACAGGATACGGTTGGCAACTGGCGATTGGGACTTACATCACACGCCAGCCAATCCGTTCGTTTCCGCATGCGGCGCATGAAACCCTCAGCCTCTGCGACGCATCATCATCATCATCATCATCCCTTCCCACGTAAAACGCCCCGACATGTCTCGCAACCCCATCGAAATCGACGGCCGAACGGGAGAGGGCGGCGGCCAGCTGGTGCGCGTTGCCATCGCCCTCGCCGCGGTCACATCGCAACCGGTTCGAATCACCCACGTACGTGGCAACCGGCCTTCGCGCGGGGGCGGACACGGAGGCAAGGGGAGCAGCAGTGAAGGCGGAGGTGAGATCCCAAACATACGGATGTGCATCATGCGCCCCAGACAGGGAAGCACAACCAGCTAACAAGGCGCCCCCGTTCTGCCTACAGGTCTCAAGGCCCAACACGTCACCGCCATCCGCTGGCTGGCCGAGACGACAGAAGCAGACGTTGAGGGTCTCGCCGTTGGCAGCAGCACCCTCACCTTCGCCCCGCGGCTCCCTCCCCCGGCTGCTCTCGCCGGCAAACCTCGCACCCTCAAGATCGACGGCGACACCTTCGCCGCAAGCACCCTCCTCATCCTCCAGGCCGTCCTGCCCTTCCTCCTCTACGCCGCGGCCGATGACGACCCCTCGGCACCCATCGAGCTGGAGATCACCGGCGGCACCAACGTCGCCTGGTCCCTTTCCTATGAGTACCTCGACCAAGTCCTCCTCCCGCGCCTCGAGACCTCCTTTGGCGTCCACGTCGGCCGCACCCTAAAGGGGCGCGGCTGGAGCCTGGGACCACAGACTAGAGGCTCCATCCTCCTGACGATCCACCCCCTGAGACCGGGCTGCACGCTGCGCCTCCTGGACCGTTCCCAAGGAATGCTCGCCGCTGCCGTCGCCGCCGACGACGACAATGGCCCCTCTGGCTCCGAGGTCCGGCGCGTGGACGTCTCCATCATCGCGCCTTCGCACATGCAAGCTGACATGCGGGACGCCCTGGCGCGCGCCCTCGCCTCATCCCTGCCGGACGCCGAGGTCCACTTCAAAATTGTCGAGGACTCGGGCTACGATGCGCGCGTGTACGTCCTCCTCGTGGCGCGGTCGATGTCGGGGCTCCGATGGGGACGCGACGCGCTCATGTCGACCCCGAAAAAGGGGCGGCAGAGGGAGCCCGTCGCGTCGCTGGTCGCGCGGAGGGTCGTCGGCGACCTGGTCAAGGAGCTCGCGGTACCGGAGTCCACGGCGGACGAATTCCTGCAGGACCAGCTCGTCGTCTTCCAGGCGCTGGCTGAGGGCGCGACGTCGTTCCCGCGGCATCCATCGCCCGAGGGCGCTGACGTGGAAGGTATCGGGCAGGACGTGGCGCAGTCGGGCTCGGAGGAGCGGATGAGGAGGGACAGGGCGGACAGGCCGTTCGGGCACGGCAGCTTGCATGCCCAGACGGCGAGGTGGGTGGCGTCGGAGATCCTGCCGTCGGTGGAATGGTACAACCAGGGTACGGTCTGTAAGGGCGTAGGGACGAAGTTCGGTTGAAAAGAAGAACCGAATATCGGGACAATTTGCAACCCATAAACACCCCCACAAGGGGGTTCAAAAGTCTCAGATCGAAATCAGTATGCCTCCAACTCCAAGCCAAACGCCAAAGAGAAAGAAAAAGAAAAGAAAAAGGGTACAAAAAAAGTCAAGATACTGTGACAAGATTGCGACCCATGCACTGGTCCGTTAAACAGGAACTTTTCCCTTCACCTCCAACCGCTTCCTGCTGGCCTTCCCCAGCAGGTCAGATCGTCCACTGTCCCTCCTTGACGTCGGCAGGACCACACTTCCAGGAGCAACCCCTCCTCAAAAACGGGACGGCGCCGTCGTTCTCCTCGTCCAGGTCGGTCCATGGCCTGGCCCTGACGGCGTAACGGTCCTCCTTCTGCCGGCTCTCTACCAGGCAAACCTGCCACCACTCCAGCCACTGCGTGGTCGGCGCCACAAAGGGCTTCCTGCACACGGAGCACGTGAGCCCGCCCACCTCGCGCTGGTCCGCGGCCCGCTCCAGTAAGGCCTGCAGGTGACCCAGCGAATCAGGGATGTAGTTGGGCAGCTCGTTCAGGTCGGAGCTCTTGTACGCGCTGCGCAGCGCCAGCTCCATCAGACTGGGCACGCGGCTGCCCTTGGCGCTCGCCACGCATCTGCCGACCGACTTGGAGTGATATGGTGCCGACGACGACGGCGCCGCCGCCGCCGCCGCCGCGGCGGACGCGCTTCCTTCTCCGCCGTCCTGCCGATCTGTCTGCACGACGACGGCCTCCGGGTCAAGGCGGAATTCCGAGTGCGAGAAGCCCGAGCTGTCCAGGTAGTGCACCGGCGACCGCGCGGTGAACCTCGCCGCTACCCCGTCGAAGCCCGGCTTCCACGCCTCAACCAGCTCCGAGTCCTCCGAGCCGCCGAGGGTTTCCAGATTCGCGAGGCGCGGGCGCCCGGCGGCCTGGAAGAAGTGGTTGCCCTGCAACAGCAGCTCCTGCAGGCTGGAGGGGGCGGCCATGAGGCCGAGCAGCTCGGCGGGGAGGTATCGGAGCAGGTTCTGCGCAAGGTTCAGGGTGCGCAGGCTCCGCATCTTGCCAATCGCCGGGGGCAGCTCTCTCAGCCGGCACCCGCGAAGCGAAAGCACCGTCAGGTGTTGCAGATCGAAGATGGCACCGGGCAGTTTGGGCAAAGGGTTGCGGTAGAGATAGAGCTGCAGAGCCGGGTCCTTCTGTTCGAACGGGACGCCTTCGGCCACGACGGGGATGCAGGAGAACTCGGACAGGGGGCGAATGGTGGCATCAGAGAGCGTCTTGAGTCCCATCGTGCTGCTGTCGGTTAGGTCACGTCCTGGCACCATACGTGCACCACACAACGATGGGGCTGGGCTCTCACTCACGAGAGATCAATGTACTCGTTGCCGGCGTCGAGGCACTGCTGGATCCTTTCCCGCGCCTCGAGCTCCTTGGCCGAGACGACGTTGCGACGGCGAGGCGGCGCCAGGTTCAGCTGGGGCAGCCTCGACTGGGTCGGCAGGTCGGGCATCATGATGCTTTCGTCGCCCTCCGTGCTGTCGCTGCCCATCCACACACCACTGTCCAGGTCGCGCTTCAACGTCCGCTTACCCCTCAGCGCCGGCTGCGGCTCCCCCGTGGCCGAGTCGGAGGAGGACGCGGGCTGCTGGTGGAACCAAGAGCCGACGTACTTCTTCTTCTTCTTCCGCCGCCCTTCAACGTAGTTGTCCAGGCCCGGGTCGTCGTCGCTGGAGAAGACGGCGGGGTCGCTCGAGTTGGACCATGACGGCGGCGCGACCGAGTGGTTTCTAAAGTTGTATGTTCGCTTCCGGGGGTTGTTGCTGAAGCGCTCCGTCTGCGCGTTCCACGAGATGGACGAGCGCAGGCTGGGCAGCGTCGGCTCGTCGGACATGGTAAAGATTCGGGGAAGGGGCAAAAGGGGCAAGGAGAAGTGGACAGAAGGAAGCGCGACAGCAACCGACCGAACTTCAGGAGATACTATCCGTATACTATAATGGAAAAGATGGATAAGGCAAGATAGATGGATTGTCAAGCTCCGAGGTCCGCCACCACGACCCTCGGGGGTGGGGGAGACGCTGAGAGCCACGGCGCGCGCGACGTGACGCAAGTGGGGTCTGGAGCGCGTTCGGCCAGGGATTCGCTCCACAGGGGTAGTTACCTGTCCGCTCACACGATCTCCGACGGTAGCTCCGAGCACNACGGTGTGTACTTCAAGGCCCACGGAAAAGTGAGCACGGGATGGTCCTCTTGGGTATCGTTCCTTTTAAGAAAAAAATTTTTTTGCCAGGTTTTTCCATCTTCTGTCGAGGGAGGGATGTCTTGTTGCAACGCGAGCCAACCGTACGGTTCTGCCGGCCGTCCCGGAACTTACACCATCTCACAGCGCGGCGCGCCCTTAACAGCTATTCCAAACCGGCTTAGCGCTCTGTGTCCCGCAGGCTTGAGAAACACCCTTGACCCCACGCATGCACAGGCCAATCAAGTGCCGTAACTACCAAGGGTCCGCAGCGGCAGCACGCGGGGCATCGGGCATCGGATGCACGAAATCAATCAATCTTGGGAACCAACGTTGGCTGCCCCTCTCCATTGTTCTGAGATTTTGCCATGACAGCCAAGCAACATGCATACCATATGGTCTTTTTTTCTTTCTTATTGTTTCGTTTGGAATTCGGCATATTGTAAAGACACGCTTCGGAGGAGCCCTTACTTTGCATTGAGCCAAAAGGCTTTTATAGCCTTGTTCGCCGACGGGTTCGCCGACGGGTTCGCCGGCTTGGCCTCCGCATCCCACACCTGGGACAGGCTTCAGTCATTTCTGGCTTTCTAGCCCTCCACCAGCTTGGACAGTGCCAAAGAGTAGTGTTCCTCGACTCCTTGTTCATAGCCAATCGACAACAGGCAGCCGAAGTATCGGCCGATCGTTTCCTTCTGTCGCGCACGGCTGAGCATCGACACACCTCACCTAGTACGACTGACTATATTGACAGCTTGCAGAACATATTTCAGTCCCACTCATCGTCATCGCTGTCGTGCGCCTTGGACCTGGACACGTTACCCTGCCTAATTCCCTTCCCGAATGCCTTCTCCTCTTCTTCATCTTCGGCTTGTCGCCGGCGCTTGGCCACGCGCATATCCGTCGCCGGAACAGCGCCAACCTCGACCAGAAGGTTGTCAATTTGCAACATGTTGATTCTGACGCCTCCCATCTGCATCAGGGTGACGACCTGCTTCGCAATATCGCCGTTCTTGTAGACCAGAATTGTGGGACAGTTGCGCTCGGGGTAGTTCTCGATGGCCTTGTCTGCGCGCATCTCGCAGAACTTGATCTCGCCGTATTCCTGCGCCGCCTGCTTCCAAAGCTCCGTCAACACCCGCGACTCGACGTTTGTTCCCAGCGACGATGTCAGGTTGACGAAGACGGGGCTGTTGTTGGAGGCTTCTGTAACCTCCCGTGAATATTCGGGTTTCGAAATCGGGTACACGGTGCCGTGGAGGGCCTTTTTGGTGAGATTGTTGAGCTCCTGCATTCTGCGCTGGCGGTACAGCTCCAGGAATGCCTCGTCCTCGTCGTCCTCCAGCTCGTCGAGCTCGTCGAGATCCTTGCCCTCTAGTCTGTTCTCGTGCGCTAACCGGCGTCCCTCGACAATGGCCTCTTCGATCATGGGTGTCGGACTGGGCGGCTTCTCAGGGATGACGCCATGTTTCCGGAGGATGTCGTTCCTGGCAGCATGTGTCAGGAGTCGTCGAGTATCCGTCACGATGCAACATACCACTCGGTGTCTGCGTTGGGGTCATCGATTGGGACCTGTATTCTCTGATCCATAGGGGCAGCCATTGTGACGTGCACGCAATGCAGCGAATGTGAAAGGCGGGGAGGAAGGGGTTAGTTAGCTGAATGAGGAAGCAGGATGTCGAAGAAGTGAGTCGCAATGAATAAAGACCGAGTCAGGGCGGGGGGAGAAACTCAAAATGATGCGCTTAGTGACTTCAGGCGCCAGGGAAATCTCGCAGGTGCCTAAGTAGAGTGGAGGCTGAGGAACATGGAAGCATCTCAAGGTGAGCAACTGCACTGCGCCAGGCAGAATGCCCCGCGCTTCACCGAGCTCTGAGCCGCCGGCCCCAGTAAAGCACCACTCCGCCAATCAAAGCCTCCACAGGGCAGATAGTCACGTGGAAGGGTTGACGTGCCCTCCGACGCTAGCCTGATACAGACTAGTACGCGAACTTTTCGCCATTGGAGAGGGAAAGTGCGGAGGATTTTGCCATCGACGCTCCCATCCACCGAACAATCCGCCATCTCTGCGAGTGCAGCCAGAATCTACTTCCAACACCATCAGATTCCCGTCAAGCCCACCGCACTCGCACCGACAACCCGATCAATCAACCGATCAGATCAGTCAAGATGGTAAGACCCTCCCGATGCTGCCGCTCCTCGCGTGCGGCGACACGCGTGTGAACTGTTATTCCCCGACGAACGAAAAAGAAGAGAAAACCGAACAACCGACCGAGCTGGAAACCCGCGAAAAGCGTCGACGAAAAAGAATTCAAGAGAAGGGAAAGACGGTAACGGCAGGGCTGTGGAGGAAAAGAAGGACACGACGATTACGCACGCGATATTTGATGAAGGAACCATCATGCTGATGGCTTCTCCCCCAGGTTCTCGCCGTTGATCTCCTCAACCCCTCCCCGGCCGCCGAGGCCCGCAAGCACAAGCTCAAGGTACGACAAAGTGCCCACGATACCCTCACCTTGCCCCTCCCTCCCTATCCAGCTTCTCTCCGTTATATCGAACATGATGCTCACACGCTCCAACAGACCCTTGTGCCTGCCCCCCGCTCCTTCTTCATGGACGTCAAGTGCCCCGGCTGCTTCACCATCACCACCGTCTTCTCCCACGCCCAGACCGTCGTCATCTGCCAGGGATGCACCACCGTCCTGTGCCAGCCTACCGGTGGTAAGGCGAGACTCACCGAGGGCTGCTCTTTCCGCAGAAAGTAAACTGTCCACGGCGACGGTTTCTTTGTAGCCCTTGGGTATTAACGACTTGGACGGTTCATCAATGGTGGGACATCTCGGATCTGCAAAAGCAAGCGACCTGGGCATGGGCGTATAGACAACCCTGGCACGGGCTCTTAGAGTCTGCTGTCTTCGAACAGAACATAATCAGACAACCTTTGCGGGTAGAAGATGGAACATCCAAAAATTCCTTGACCACACAAAAACACAGGGGCGTTTGGGGGTCTCCGGATATCCTTTGCATCACCAAATCGACGCATTTTTCTCAGTTTTCATTCCTCGCGGCCGACGAACAAACAAAAAAGCAAAATCAGTCAAACAACTCGCTCTCTCTCTCGTCCCACGCCCGTCTCTCTTGCTGCGATGCGTCACGCCTTTCTTGTCACCGATGGGGGTTTTTTTCTAGGTTGTTGTCTTATCTGCATGGGTGGACAGCTGGAAATGGCTTTTCACATGAGCGTTGGAGAGGTTGGCGACACGGCCCCTCTGGACGTGAGGACGTGGAACCTGCTGATTGAGGATCGCTTCATACCCGAGTGCAGTGAGTTCGGAGGATTCAGCACTGCTCGCGAAATTCAATGGTTTCCACACATTCATGTCTTCGACTCGTGTCGTGATTTCTCTGGTTGCCCTCTTGACCACCCGATATGTTGTTGATTACTCCCGTACTATGAAGTTGCGTGCTCGCGTGCACCTTGACGGGTCTGCGATGGGTCCCCACTCCCTACCCAATTAGTCTGTCTCGTCTATCCAATTGAGAAAATGGAGCCAGGCTGTTTAAGTCGCGAAGTGCATATATGACGTTCGGACTTGTGTTGTGATTAGATGTGTTTCATGCCAATGGTGGTCACCACTACTCCCTCCCACGGGTTGGCCCAGATGCTGTGTGATATTGCTCTCCGCAACTCAACTGGCCAGCCCGACCGAGAAGGAGAGGGTACGCTCGTGGGGAAGAGCCAGAAGAGGAGTAAAGCTCAAGCGCTGACCATCAACCCAGGCGCCTAGAAACCCAGGGGTTTCGTGGTTGGTTATCGAACCCAAAAGCTTCTCTTGGTTTACCCCCCCCNCCCCCCCTCGTTACACCGCTGCAACTCCTCCTCATAGCATACATCATGCCTTGTCTTGTGTTGCCTCGTCTAGAGGACTTATGCGCACATCGTAGCCGTTTAAGCCTAGGATCGCCCAATCACTGCGTCACTGTGCTGTGATAGCATGCAATGACTTCGCCATCTTGGGCAGGTTTCACTGGCTGCAATTTTGAGATCCTCCGTGGAAGTTTAGTTTCTCGAGTCTCTCGACAAGTTATTCTTCCTGTTCGTCCGGGTCAACACGAGATCCTTATGTGTAAGTTTTCAGGGGAGTATCAGACATGAAAACGGAGCGGGCCACGGATACAGCAAGAGAGTGAACGCCAACCACCAGCGGCGCATGGTTAGTTTGAGGGCACTTGGTCCCCGTCCGTCCGTTAAAGTGGTCGAGGTGGGCCCCTGCCGCGCGAGCTTCGCGAAAAAACACGGGGTTTTACGCGCCCTTTTGCCGTCATCGGATCGTCGGTCGGCTCCTGCTCCCTTTTTCGCTCCCCTCAACCTTGGAAACCGCCCAGTAACCTGCTACTGCCACCACGCTGTACCGCACCAATACGCCCACAAGACCCATTCACCCCCCACCATCCGCCCTCTTCTCGCAATCTCCCCCCTTCACTTCCCTTCTCTTCTCCCCAACCCCCCTCATTGCACCCAGTTCTTGTTCAGAACATCCATCTCCCTTCTCGCTTCTTTCTGTACGTCATTTCTCGCTTCCGATCGTTTCTACGGTGACCATCGCCTCTTCTTAGCGACGAATTGGAAACTCTCCACTCACTTCGAACTCCCGCATTTCGTGATCCTTTCCGTATACCAACAAAGACCCAAAGCCAACCTACCAATACCTACTTACGCAAACCACAATCTCACACCAAGCGGCACTTCAACGTCGACTCCGACATCTCTGGAACATAATAGCATTGGCCTGGATCCTAGACCTTCCCTTCCACTGCTCGACGATGTCGGCCCCACGGACAAAGCGCCCCTTCGCCGGCGCATCAAGCGACCCAGCCCAGCGCCAAATCACATCCTTCTTCACCACCCGTTCTGGTCCAGCTCCCCCAGCCGAGTCCTCGCCTACCCCGACCTCCACCACCCTCCCCTCCGAAGTGCAGTCCAACCTCCTCTCCGTCGGCATGCGCGTGCGAAAGTCCGTGCCCGAGGGCTACAAGACGGGCACCTACAGCGGCTCCAAGCTGTGGAGCGATGCCTCTGACCACCGCGACCCCGTCGTCCGGACGACCAAAGCCGCCGGCACCCTGAATAACACCATATCCACCACCACTCGCCGCAGCGCCGCGGCCCAGCTCGAGCTTCTGCCGTTCTGCGGCATCAACAAGGTCGGCGGTCTAGCGAGCCAGCCGGCGTACGCCAGCGAGGATGAGGACTGCATGCCTAGCTTGGACGATATGCCGGGTCTGACCAGCTCCCAGGAGACCGTCGAGAGCGTGGAGGACACGGCTAGTGACTCTCGCAGCAAGAAGCGCTTTTTCGACGACGAGGACACCGACGGGCCTGTTCAGGTGTGGACGAGCCCCATGGCGTCGCTGGAGAGCGAACTCGGCCCGCGCAGACTGACTGCGTCCGGGTGGGCAAATGCCCGTCCATTCGCGGTGCCGAGGAAGAGTCGCCGTAAGCCTAATGTCGAGCAGGAGAACTTGGTCGTCGACGACTTTGACGAGGCCGACTTTCTCGTCTCGCCGGATGCCGATATGAGCGATGCGTAGAGGGTATGACGATGGTGAGAATTTGCTGTAAGATGCGGTACCTGAAGAGGTGGGCGGGGGTACGTGGGCGTCTGGAGTTGGTATTGCACAGATACTGGGGGTTTGGCTTCATCCGTACTCGGCAAGAGCTGCTATGAGGACATGTGTGTTTCGTCATTCAAGAAGATGGGGGAGGAAGAGAGTAATACGCTCGCGCGTATGGATCGTGGATTTGTTTGTATTAAGCCTCCTTACTCGTAGGCCGGGTGGCTTTTCCGCCACTGTTGTTGTGATATCATAGGCTAGCATGCTCTTTGGGACGCCTCTCTGAGCCAGCAAATTGTACACTTGCGAATTTTGGGAGCAAATTCCTTACCGCCGTCCTCCCTCGCGCCGCACCCCCTTCCTTCTTCTCTTACATACCTGTGAAGGGGTCCCGGAACTCGAGCAGGTCGCGCTGCCCGTAGAACTCGCCGGCGACCGTCAGGATCATGGTGAGCGTCACCCGCATGTTCATCCTCGCCCGCAGCCGGTCGGCCGTCCCCTCCTCGTCTTCGACCTCGGCAATCGCGTCCTCCGACGGTGCTTCCGACGGCGCCTCCTCGGCCGCCGTGTCCAGCTGAGCCAGCAGCCGGGCCCTGGCCTCCTCCAGCGTCTGGGCCGGGGGGTCCTCCGCGATCTCGCCCTCGTCCACCTCGCCGTCCTCTGACACGTCCATCGCCTCAGACTTTTGGTCGTCGTCCTCATCCTCGTCGATCTCCCCATCTTCGACTTCGCCGTCCTCGACGGCGGGCTTCTTTGACGTAGGATCAGCCACCTCAGTCAGCTTTGTCGTCTCGGCTGGGAACTCGGACGCGGCACTCGGCGTCTCCCCCGTCATCCCACCACCGTCCAGCTCCTCGCCATCCCTCTCCTCGACCTCCATCTCCCTCAGCGCATCCTCGTCGTCCGAGCTCTCGTCGACGGCGTCGTGGACACCCAAGTCCATGCCCTCCCCCTCCAGCGCGTCTCTCAGCGCTGCCATGTCCGCCAGGCTTTGCATCATCAGGACCGCCCGCCGGCCTAGGTCCCGTACCCACCCGGTCTCGGCGTGGTTCAGGCCCCCGCGCTCCGGCAGCCGCGCGAGCAGCGCCCACAGCCAGCGACTCGTGCGCTCCCCCAGCTCGGCGCCCCGACGGAGGAAGCTGCCGCCCAGAAGCACGCGCACGACGCGCAGCACGCCGTCCTTGTCCATGCTCGCCACTTGCGCTGGGTGGGGGTCGGTGGCGCGCAGGCGCTGCGACCAGATGGCGAAGGTGCCCGACTTCGGGCCGAAGGCCCCGACGTGGTAGCCGTGAGTGTGCGGAAGGGCGGCCACGATGTTCGGCGGTGGCGTGGCGTGGAGGGTCTTGCGGAGGGTGTTGAATTGGGAGAGGATCGCGGCGAAGTAGGCCTCGCGAATAGCCGCTTCAGGATCCGCGTGGTCCTCCCCCACGTCATCAACGTCGTAAATACCTTCGTTGCCTTGCCATTCGCCGCCCTCTGCGTCGTGGTCGCGGGCGGCGCGGTGGCCGACCCAGTTATCAGGCCGGGCCATGTATGCGCCGTCTTGATAGTATCCCCTAAAGTCGCCCTGGCCGGTGGAGTAGATGTCGCGATCCTCCTCGACGGCCTCGCCTTCTTCAGCTTCGTCGTCATTGTTTCGTAGCTCTTTGGGTAGCTGCGGGCCGATCGGGACCTTGGGCGCGACGAGGAGGTGGGGGATGCCGTTTGCCTGCGTCCTGGAACACTCACCACATCAGCATTTCGTTTGCGACTCGACTACACTTCGGTTGGGAGAGACCAGTTCAGCACATGGAACAGGACGCGGTGGGGATTGGGGGCAGAAGCGACAGTCGGCTTACCTTACTGATTTCAGATACGCCATGGCATCCGCGTCGTCCTCGAAGTCCAGATCTGGGTCCACGGGGACCGTCGTCGAGCCCGCGGCCGACGAGAAGACGTATTTTTGGCCCCATGTCGGGTCAATGTAGGCGTTCTGGTGGTCGCGCGTCTTCGGGTTAGGCTTCCTGCTGCGCTTGTGCGGCGGCTCGGCGACGTCGTTAACGTCGGAGTCCGCGTGTCTACGCTTCGAGGACATTTCCATTGTCTTTTGTCTAAACCCGCATGCGAGGAACGGAGAGGGTTGAGGGCGACGAGGACAGGCGTTTGCGCGGTTGATGAGCTGGGAAATTTCGCGACCTGACAGCGGCAGGCAGGCAGGATGGCAGCTTGTGTCTTGGCGCTGGCCCTGAGCACTTGGGAAACTTTTTAGTGGAGAATCGGCTTGGAGAAGTGGGGCCGGTTTTGGGCAGTCACCGGCCGTGGCGCCTATTGGCTAACAGGCTGTTCAGCAGGATAGTACGGAGTAGGATGTGGGAGGGGGGTTTTATTTTTGCCTTACCTAGGTACCTACGGAGGCACTTTGCTGGGTGAAACTTAAAGTTATCCCATTCGAGCGTTCTAGCCCAGTCAAAACATCGTTCATTTCCACAGCTACCCAAATCATGCAAGGATGGAACAATAAAAAGGTTGAAGAATGAGGAGAGCGAAAAGCAAATGTCAATAAGAGATGAAGCAGCCGAAAGGAAGACTGGAAGTTCACGTAAGCATGTAGTCCTGTTTAATTCAGACTCATCTTCCATACATGAATAAGCACACCAGCTTTCGTCCTGTCACGCAATTACTCATTATGATTCACTATGATGCGCTTGGAGGATTTTGTTATCCTAACACCCAATCTCATGATGAGATACAGCTAACGCATCTGGGTACGAAATGCAATGTACAGATGTACAATGTTATGCTGTGCTCATCAAAGACGAAACCCCGCTGACCTTACTGTGTGGCACTGTATTCTCAAAGTTTGTATCATAGCGAGAGACTCAATGAGAATTAACGAAGTAGAGGTCATGTAATCTTGACGGCAAGTAAAACCACATGCATGGGGGCAAAATCTTGTCCCACGTCTTCTCAATCACGTCATCACTGCCGATTAGCTCTGTGACACCACAGTGCCATCGGATGGGATGTTCAAATTTGTGAGAGATCTTCTCCGGGAGATGGATACCTCGGCTGATATCGGCTACCAGCTGAGTTAAAAACCCAGAAGTCTAAGAAGTATTGTTGCTACTCTAGCCATCGTCAACTCGAATGTGTTTCGAGATAGATACACAAAGAGTTCCACATTACCCCATCTCATTCATTGGTGGTTGCAAGCTAAATACTGCCTATCAGCTTAGTAGAATTGAGTAAGAAAGGACAAATCAACAGAGGGTGACTCTAATGCGTGAGTTATGGTAATACTGCAGGAGGAACTGTTTAGTTCATGTTGAGGCTTTGATACCGAGTTCCAAAGACTCGGACTGGTTTCCAATATGAAGCGGTATGATCTGTGATTACTCCCGAGTATCACTGGGACTGGACCCGCGTGGAGACTTTTGGAGATCCAACTGAAAATATGACAGAGATCAATAGCCATTCCTACTTTGAGGATTTCATTCGGAAATTGAGTAGCCACTTTCTAAGGAATGTCATTCGATTGACATAAATATATGCGAAGATGAATTTCAGTTGCGTTTCTGTGTAAACTGGCTTTGTCCAACGAAAGATGGTCAAGAGATGTAAGCTTGTTCTTATTTGACATGCTGTAATTTCTCAACATGCAGATCGTCCAGAAGGTCCAAGCTGCTCTGGTGGTTTGCGTTTATATCAGTTTATTCCAATTTGCTTTTGCCTATTTCAAATGCGTCAACAGTCTGTTACAATCTGACTTTTGAGTTTTTGTGACAGCAACATGAGGCTGTTTAGTTTTGAGGATATGCCAAACTCTCAAACCACGCATTCCACAAAAGTGAGTTAAGCAGTTTGCCCCAAGGCCCTGCCCCATCGAAGTGCCACCCGGTCAGCGATCAACATGCCATTGTGGTGGTAGGATGATGTCGGCTCGAGCAGCAAAAGTTACCAGGGGGCATGCAGCTTCCCGGCGGAAGCTACTGCAGCCCATTCATTTCCCTGTAGAACACGGTGTTATACGACGACCTTGTCCAGTTATGGTTATGATAGAAATAACCTAGATAACCAAGAAGTTTGCATTTTATGAAAGACAAAATACGGCGTATCAGCTTCTCAGAACCATCAGCATCGAAAGACCACAACAAAAAGCCCACCACGGGGTGCCCGCAAGGAGCAAAATACCCCGAAGGCCATGTCGCTCCGTAGCAGCGGCCGGGCAGAGCTAGTGATGGACCCCTGTCCTAGCTCCGATCCAATTCCACTCCAAGTTATCGACTTCTCCAACCCGCAACCTCTCCGTCGCATCCCGCAGAACACAACTACACATACTGCGACGATGGCAACCACAGTACCAGAGCAAGCGGCCTCTCAGCCACCTCCAACACCAGACAGCGAGCCCGTCTACGGCGGCTTCACGCGCTTCGAGATCGAGCTCGAGGTGCGCACCCCTCCATCCTAACCAACCCACGCACTTTCTCCCCTTTGCCCGCACCACTTGAGCAAAAAAGCTAACCGCACCGTTTCGGCCTGCGCGCAGTTTGTCCAGTCGCTCGCCAACCCGCTGTACCTCAACCACCTCGCAACGCAAAAGCTCCTTACGCGCCCCGAATTCGTCGCCTACCTCGCCTACTTGCAGTACTGGACTCGGCCGCCGTACCTGAAGTATCTCATGTACCCCGGCCCGACGCTCAAACACCTCGAGCTGCTGCAGCAGGAGCAGTTCCGGCTAGACATCATCAGCCCGGACCTCGTGCAGCGGCTGATCGACGAAGGCATGAAGGCGGCGATCGATTGGCACCGGAGCGATGCCTGACGCGAAATTCGTGGAGAGAGGCCTGATGATGAATACGGCTGCGATAGAAGCGCGGCGGGGACACACATGCAACCTGGATGCATGTCGTGGGTCGAGGGACATGACTGCCGAGCAATGTACTCGAGGCAGGGCAGGCCTCAAGTAACTGTGGAAACGGACCATTGGCGACTGCCCAGGAGACGTGCGCAGCCACAAAAGTAGCACGATACCAGACACATCACGAGGTTATGACAAACAAAGGGGCGTTTGCGGTAACGATGCCAGCCAGTCGTAGGAGATTAATGCCGCCGGAGGCCGTCTCGCTGAGCAAGCGCGACCGGAAGCGCGACCAAAGATCACGGATATCAAATGAAACCAAGTAAACACAAACATCCCCGCCCAACGCCTCGCAATGCACCGTGAAATGATCAACCCGTCTCCATTTCAGTTTTCTCTCCACCGGTTTCCGCAAGTCATGCACTGCAAAAACACCGTTAGCATCCCGTCCACACCCTCCCGCGTCACAACCACCCCGCAGCTGAAGACATACCTTGTAAAACGTCGTCATGGGCTCGTCGGCACTGCGGATCTGCACCTGGAAGAAGGCGGCCTCCTCGCCGTTGCAGCCCTCCTTGGGACACTGGGCCCGCGCCTTGTCGGCGTTGTCCCACTCGCCGGGGCCGCCGAAGACGTCCTCGCGCTCCTTGCGCTCGAAGTCGCGTCGCGAGTAAATGGGCTCCGTGATGGCGTGCTCAAAGGGGCAGGTGCGGCACTCGAGGCGGTTGCGCACGCCAGCGTAGGCGGAGACGGTAAGGATATTGGCGCAGTTGGGGCAAACTGTGTAGAGAAGAGGACGTCAGTGCACGCGCAAGTGAGAGATTGGGAGCCCGGCGTTAGGGCGAGTGGAAGGGGGACTCCTACAGAGAAGCATCTTGAAGGATTGAACGACAAGCCAACGGAGACAGACGTCAGTGCGTGGTGGTGTCAAGGGTTGGGTATTTCAATGTCGATGCTCAACTCCCCGCGAGTGTCTCTCTCAGTGACTCGATCGTGATCCTCTAGGAAAATTCAGCGGGCCTCGTTGACCCACCCCCCCNTGGCAGACAGAGACACAAGCCACTTCCGCAGTTGGGACGGCACCATCCCGCCGGAAATCCGCCATAACAATATTCCGTGCCCCTTCTTCCCGCCTTACCCACTCGGCCCGTTACAGATACTTAGTGGAGACCCACTGTCACAGCGTTCTTTGCTCACTGTAACTGCCCTACGACGCGGCTGACTGGCCGCCGAGGGTTGCTTGGTTACGTAGGACGGGCGCTAGGAATAGAAGCTACTTGCACTCTGGGTCAGGGGGCTAGGGAGACCACTGTCACCTCCTTGATTGGACCGTTTACCCCCCCGATTGCGTCTCGTTCAACCACCACCAACACCACCACCACTACCCAAGACAAACGCTGCCCAATTTCTGAGTGGGAGTGTGTCACTGAGACGAACACCGACTCGCAACTCTTGACCTCGCCAAACCTAGATCTACACTAAACCGCAGTACACCGTAGGACTCCTTTCGCGACTCGCTTTCCCCCCCACACCCCTCTATTCACCGTCTTGCCGCACCTCCGATCTCGACCCCACCAAACGAGAGGCCCAGGTATTTACCTACGTAAACCCAGTCCGTCCCGGCCAGCACGGAGCCATTTCGAAACACGCATCGTCTATCTCTCTCTCTCTCTCTTTCTCTCCACCTCCACAAACACCCGATCACCTGAAGAGTTGCGCATCCGCAGCACAGCATGGCCGCGGATAACGAGGAACACGAGGTGAGTCTCCTCCCATCCCCGTCACCTTCGGTCGCAGAAAGGCGGGCAGTGTACTGACGCCGCCCAGGGCGCCTCTATCAAGGAGCTCCTCATCGAGGCCTGCCGGCGCAACAATACTGACCTCTTCAACGAGGTCATCGCCGACATCAAGGACGAGGATGAGCTCTCCCGCCTCCTTAACGAGACCACTACCGTCATGGGTAACCACCTGTACCACGAAGCCGCCTCGCGGGGTAACTGTACGTTCTCCTCTTACACCGCGCCTCTCCTCCCCCCTTCCTTCCACTTCTCCACGCTGATCACTGACCTGACTAACGTCGTTTTCAACTCCCCGTGCAGACGAAATAATCGACCTCCTCCTAGACCAACCAAACTTCGAATGCGACCCTGTCAACCGCCTTGAAGGTGACACCCCGCTGCACACCGCCATCCGCTGGATCAACTCGGAACCCCCCGCCCAGCGCGATTTCGGCAACGCCCTCGTCGAGATGATGCTCGAGGCCGGCTCCAACCCGCGCGTCAAGAACAAGGGCGGCCTCACCGCCCCGCAGCTCGTCGACCCCCGCAACCCGGGCCTCCGCGACCTCATCCAGAAGCACGAGTACGCCACCATGAACGCCGGCGACTTCATCAACGTCGACTCCTCTTCCGCCGCTGCCCCGCACGGCAAGAAGAAGGGGGCCGCCCCCGCAGTCCCCAACGCCGCTGCCCCGCCCGTGCCGACAAACGCCGCCCCGCCCGTATACAACAACGACGACAACTCCTCCGACGATGACGCCGAGTTCAGCGGGAGCGACGACGAGGAGAGGGCCGAGTGGGACCGGAGACGGAAGGAGCGTGCCGCGCGTAAGGGCTGATCCGTCTTTGTGCGAATGGGGTTAGGGAGGATAAAGGCGGAGGGGGGAGATTGATGGCATCATACTCGAGCGGCGAACAGTCCGCCCCTTCCCGTCCACTTGCTTCCTTCTCTTTTCCTGACACCTACCAATAAACTCAAGACTTACAGCGTGCTTGTAAGACCCACGCGAATGGGGTTTGAGAGGGGGGGG
>NWBT01000045.1:5492148-5505995 GCA_003386485.1 Colletotrichum lentis
CCCCCCCGCGCGTCGCAGTGTCTCCACTCGAGGAATATTGTGGCTGAGGAGGAGTCGGAGGGCGGTCAGGGTAGGTACTCTGTGGTGTCAGCATCTACATCATGCCAGCCATTCTCCGTCATCTCACGCGCAGGCTCAGTAGCCTCAATAGACTGCCATTGGCCGCCGCCATCATCGCCATCAGGGACTTGCAGAAGCATGGGTGATCGATGCGGATCCCCACATGGTGTATTCGGTCTCTCTATCCTAGAGTTTTGCTTCGCAGCAAGCGGTCTTTCTTGCTAATGGCCTCACCTGTCCTGTCTGGGTCCTCGACGGCGTCTGTATGCTCCTCGGATGCCCCTGGGTGCAAACACTCGTGTGAAATAACTTGATTTATCCCGTGCTGGGAATGTCGTGCGTCTACGTTTGACAGTAGGCTATAATCCTTCAGTGTCATAAAACCCCTCCCAAAATTCAACCCCCGTCTTCCAGTCGTCTGTCCTGGGAGTTTTCTTCGCGATATATACTCTTGGCCATTATAAGCCTCGGCTGTCCTTCTGGCCCCTGTCACCTTGTCGAGGTATCATCCGAGTGTGTGGAAACGAAATGCCCAATGCAAGCCGGCAAACATTATCAACCTTTCTCCCCCCCCCCTGGTAGTCTCTCTTCTCTGCGCTCCCACTCCCAAAACCCTCACCGCTGCTCGCCTTTACCTGAAGCGCGCTCTGCAGCGGCCCATGACCTCGCCCTGGCAGACGAGCTCTGCGCTGAACTCGGATCCGTCAAGCGTCAGGTAGATGTCAAAGTAGACACGGTAGAACGTGCCTTGTGGCGTGTCCATTCTCTCAAAGTCCTTCTCCAGGTTCTTGCGGGACAGGTCCGAGGTGAGCGTGACCACTTCCTTGATGCCTGGTGCGAGGGGGTGTTAGCAATAGTCATCGGCATGGTGGCATGGAACTTACGAGGGTCCTTGGTGTACTCCGGGCAGACGTCGTCGTCGCAAGCGTACAGAATATCTTCATACATAAGCGTAGCGCCGGGGGCGACTTGTCGGAAAAACGAGACCTTGACGGGCTCGCCAATCTTGACCTTCTGGCCCTTCTGCACAAAGATCTGCCGCGTGAACTTGCAACGGTCCTTGCCGTCGAGGGACGGCACGCGGTACGCCTCCGGGTGGTAGCCCTCCTTGAAGGGCTGCAGGGTGGCCATGAGGTAGTGGCGACGCGCGACACGGTGGGTGACGACGCGCTCGGTAATACCGGCCGTGACGGCGCCCTTGACGATGGCGGCGACCGAGTCCATGGGACGAACGACCTTGGACTGGAATTGAGGGGGGACGTGGAGCTTGATCTGCTGAAAGAGGTACTCCGATGCACCGAAACCACCGACGACGAGGATGTTTTGTAGTGTGCGGTTCTGCGCTTGGATGGCGATGATCTGGTTTCGGACGAGCTCGAGAATGCGGTTGACGACGGGCTCGAAACACTGCAGAATCTCCTCGTTGGTGAAGGTCATGTAGCCCTCCTCGATGCCGGCCTCGGGGAACTCGGCCTCGATACCCACGTCGACGGCCCACTTCTGACCGTTATTGCGGAAGTCGGCCTTGATGCGGTTCTCAAAGTCCATGATGCACTTGGCGTAGACGCGCCCGGCCGTCTTGGATCCGTCGGGCAGCTTCATCTTGCGGATCTTGGTGCGCAAGATGTTACTGAAGTTACGGTTCAGCGCCGTCGAGCCGCACGAGTCACCGGATCCTGCCGTGCACTCAGCCACCGTGAAGGGGTTCTCTTCCTCGACCTCGTACGCGATCAAATCAACAGTGCCACCGCCGCAATCGACAATCAGCACGGCGTCGTGCACCTTTAGGTTTAGGAGACCCGTCTTGGAACAGAAAATGGCGGCCGCCTCGGGCTCGGAGACCAGCGTCAGCCGGTTGTCATTCTCGTCTCGGAGGAAGCCAGCCTGGATGGCAGCAGCTCTGGTCGCCGCCTTGCCGGCATCGTTCCAGATGGCGGGCACCGTCAGGTAGTAGCGAATGTTGCGTTCCTCACGGTTAAAGACCTCGCCGAGAGTCTTCTGCAGCGCAGAGCGCATCGCCTGGCGGAGCTTGAAGAGGTAGTCGGCGGCGACATCGATCTCGGACTTTCCGGGGGGCAGAGGGGGCAGGTTGATGGGGTCGATGTATGTGTTGCCGGACAACATGAGCTGCAGCTTGAACCATTCGACCTTTTGCACGCCGGGCTTCGGGTATCCAGTAGGCGCAAGGGCATCGGCAATATCGGGTCCCCAGCCGACGACCTTCTGGTATTGATCGTAGTAAAGGACGGTGGGGATCTAGAGATGGACAAAGGAGCCGTTAGCGGGGAGGGTAAAAGTGGACAGACTACGACCACACGGAATTCGGGGCTCGGGACAACCTTTTGCTTCGTGTATGATCCGGCACCAGGCCATTCCGTAATGATGTCCTCTTTGGCTTCGTTGTTCGTGGCAAATGCAAAGGCAACACCCGAGAAAGTCGTACCCTGCAATTCTAGTCAGCGACTCGGGCCCAAAAGCACAGCAAAAGCCTTCTCCACTCCGATGATCTTCGAGATACGTACAAAATCGATACCGACAATCAGCTGGGCCTTATTCCTGCTGTTGCCCTCAACCTCGGCGGCGTTGCCTCCACGCTGGTATTGCGCCAAGGGCTGGCCTTGAGGAGGACCCGGAGGAGGGTAGCCGCCACCACCGCCGCCGCCGCCGCCGCCGCCGCCGTACTGAGGAGGACCGCCCATGGGATGGCCTTGGCCACCGACGGGAGGCAGCTGAGGCGGGTAACCGGCGACGGGGGCGCCAGTGTTGATGGGCGGGGGGCCGCCGACCATCTGGCTGGGAGGAGTGCGGGCCGGGCCTTGACCGGTCATGGGACTCGTACGGCCCATGGGGGGGGGAGCGCCGGCAGGAAAGTTGGCCGAGTAGCTCGGAGGGCGGTTGCCGGAGCCTGGGTGATTCATGGGAGCGATTGAGGCGGACGAGGTCGAGGCGATGGAACCTGGTCGGATGGGAAGCTGCTGCGGTATTTGAGGGGCACCGGAAGGGTGACCGGCCTGGGGAGGAGGGGTCGGGCTGGAAGTTTGGTTCGGATCGGGCGTTTGGATGCTGGCAGTTGACTTGCGTTTACCGAAACCAAAGCCTTTCAGGCGGGAGTTGGAAAAGCTCATAAGGGAATATGGGGGGAGGAAGAAGAGAGGGGAGAGGAGCGAGGGCCCAGGTGGGCAGGACGAGCAGAGGGTATATTGGTTTGGGTTGCAGGCGTGGGCAGCCGTGCGGTGCGGTGCGGTGCGGTGCGGTGCGTTGCGTTGCGGTTCCAGCAAGTTGGAGGCAAGGTTGCGGTTGGTAGTGGTTTTGGTGGTAGTAGGTAATCGGCGGCCTGGGCTTGGACTTTTAGGACTCGTTGCTGCGGCTGTTGGGCCGGGCTGGGGTGTCGAGGTTCGGTCGGGGAGTAAGTCGGAAGAGGGGATGAAAGGGTCAGGGAGGGGGGGTGGTGTTGGTGGTGGTAGTGGTAGTCGAGACGGAACGCAACCCAGGACAGGAGAGACTGACCGTCCAAGTCAGTCAGTCAGCAGTCTGACCGACTGGCTGGCTTGGCTGGCTGGCCGGCTGGCAGGCAACAAAACCCGTCGAAACGGGACCTTGACGGCTGAGAACTGGGGACTTGAGGAGGAACGAACGACTCAGCTGCTGCGACGGTTCGGCGGGGTGGGTGTGACGCTTGACGAGAGGAGGGCGGGAGGGGGAAAGGGAAAAAAAAAACCGAGCAAGAGGGGAGAAGGAGTGAGAAAATAGAACCGGGCTACTGGGCCACTGCCACTGCCACTGCCACGGTTGAGAGGCTCAGAGGCTCAGGCTGGGAGGGGTGAGTATCCGTATCAAGTGGGAATTTGGGGGAGGCGTGGTTCGCGGTTTGGTAAAGGGGGGTGGAGCGTGGAGCATGGAGCGTGGGCCGGTCACTGGCGTATGTATCCGTACCTAGGTAGGTAAGGTAAGGTAAGGGAAGGGAAGGTAAGGTAAGGTAAGGTAAGGTAAGGTAATGAGTTGCTAGTGAGCGGGATGGCCGTGAGCGTGGGCGCTTAGGAGCTTCTCCGCCGTTTCTGGGACGATGTGGTTGCAGGAGTGTATAATACTATTTTGGCTGCGGAAAGACACCACTGGCTGTTGAAAGCGCGGATGCCAGCGAGAGTGTGAGAGTGTGATTGTGTGTGGGCGGCTGTGAGAGGCTTGGGCGGGCTGGGACGATTGGGCGACTTGACTTGAGTGGGATGGTTGTGTGGTTTTTTCCCTTATTCTTTGGTGAAGTGGAGTGATGGGTGTGAGGGGAAACGGAATGTTTGATGGGTCTCCGTACCTTTTCCGTAATTTCAGTAAGCTGACCGTCGTAAACTGCAGGGCGCTCGCTGGGTTTGGGCACCGGGACCAAAAACGAAAGGAAGGCTCAGCGATGATTGATGGTGGGTCGGCAGGATACGGGGGCGCTGATGGTTGACAAGGAAGAAGGAGAACAAGGAGAAGAGGAAGAGGAGGAAGAGGATGGCGGTGATGGTGACGATGGCCAGGATTAAGGGCATGAGGGTTGCAAACATAGGCTGTCTGACTGTCTGTCTACCTGGATGCTACGAGTCCGTTTTGCGGCCTCCTGTCAGTTTCTTGCTTGCTTGCTTGCTTGCTTGCCCGCCTGCCTAGGTAAGGAGAATATTCTCTCTCCTTCTCTTCCTCTCTACCCACCTACCTACCTACTTTAGCTTTGTTTGTGCCTTCTATTTCACCACCACTGCTCCTGCTGCTGGCTGCTGACGGATGCTGCTGGGGATAGGACGCTGAGCAATATGCTCTGTGCTGGTCCTAGGTGCACCCAGGTAGGTAGGTACCGACTCAGGTACCTAGACAGGATGGAAGTCGCCGTTCGCAGGGGTAACACCCAGGACATACGGATACACATCGGGAAGAACCGATCCAGGATCTAGTACCAGGCAGGATGTATCGCACCAGCAGCCGACGACACTAAAAACGAAGCCTACGGGTGCGCTAGGCAGAGGAACCAACTCAACACACACAAGCACCACCCACCCGGCTCGTCCTCTGCGCAGTGTAAGGCTGGATAGGACGCTTCGTTGAACCGACTTGACTGTGTCTACAGTACAGTGCGGAAGGGAATGAATGCTTGGAGCTGCTGCTGTTGTCTGTTTCCAGTCGACGATGCCTGAAACTGACCTGTGGGTGTTGCAAGTGTGTGTGTGTGTGTGTGTGTGTGTGTGTGTGTGTATGTGTGTGTGTATGTGTGTGTGCGCGCATGTGTGTGTGTTGTGCCTTTGCCTGTACCGCGCAAGCATCTTCCTCCCTCTCCCTTCCATCTCCCACATCTGTTGTACAACTCGCTGTCGTTTAGCTGGGCAAGGTGCTGGTCACAGTTGCTTACCTGTCTACCTGTCAGATCGCTCCGTGATCAGCGGCCTGTCGTCTCTACTACGGTTCAGACCCAAATGCCCAAAGGGTTTCGTCCCGTCTCCGCGTCACCGTTGTCCATGTCCGGAGACCCAGTCGCCGAAGAGGAGGCAGGCACTCGTGTAGGGGCGCTGGCACTACTGACCACATCTCTCCACTGCACGAGGCGCATCTCGAGACAGGCTTTTTTGGGCCGGTGCTCGTGTCAGAGGAGCACGAACATTGGGCGACGTCTGTGATGGAGAAAGGGAGGGGACGTCTTTGTCGGCCATTCCCCGCACCCTTGGACTCTCTGAGTGTGTCAGCGGCCCGAGGAGGGCAGATGGACGGCACAGAAGCAGAGCTGAGACCAAACCTTGGAGCTGGAGCCGAACATGTGTGTCAATATTCCAACCCCACATATGCGCCTGATGGACTCGGAACGAGAGATGCAAGCATCCAGTGGGACAAGAGTCGATGGGAGCCTCTTCGGTACACCAAGAGAGAGTCGCCCTAATCTCGATGTGCGAGGAGCATACGGATACTCAACCTCAACCCTGCCGTTCCCGTCGGAGGACGCGGCGATGCCTCATGGCGGCGGCTGGCAGAGTGCAACGAACAACAGTCGACAAGGGCAGTGGGGAATGCCGCCGGTCTCGCGGAGAACTGGAGACGGCCACCCCGGTGCGCGCGGCGGGCGGGTGCCGTTTTGTCAGCAGCATCGGGTTCTGGAGACATAGTGTGCTTGCTCCATCCCAATCGATACGACGCGATGCGATGCGATACGGCTTCGGTCCCAGAGTAGAGATTTCGGTCGACGCCTCTGGGGCAAGCCATAAATGCAAGCTATCGGCTGCTCTTGGGTTGCGGTTGGTCAAGGGGACCTGGCGTGATGGGGCACGGCTTTCTTCCATTGACGCCCGACCAGGACGTTTCCCGCGAAATCGATCCCCGCCAGTGACTCTGGTTTCCGGTTGCCTGCTGGTTTTCGTCGTCCTCTTCTCCCAGCCCCAGCCTGCCGGTGAGGGGGGGCTGGCTGGCCGGTAGTACGTTACTGCATGCGATTCGAAACCGGGGGGCGCTAAGATGGCCAGAGGAAGAGTTCTGTCGGGCCGGGGATGGGATGCAGGACTTTATTGCGTAGGACTTTGTCGAGGACGGGTGAATGGATACACATTGACGATGGAGTGAGTGGAGGGGAGGGATTCCACAAAGCAAGTCCGCCGCCACGAAGGACTTGGCCGGGGGCTCCTCGCGACCTCCGGAGGGAGGAACAGAGCATCATTTGCCATTGGTCTCTCTCTCATGTCGCTTTTACCTCGTGTGTTTGATTAAACAAATTGTGCAACCATTTGTTCTTCTCTATGTTGCCAAGGGGTGGGAGTCCTTTGTCCTGGCTCTTGGAACGGAAACGAGAAGGGGGAAGATGGGCAGAAGGATGGAGGTTAGGCGGTGTATCTGTCGCTCCCTTGCCTTTTCCCTCTTTCTGCTCTTTTCGTGCCGACCCCGCCAGATTAGGTTGGGCCTGGATCCATACTCCGTACTCTGGTACGGAGTACACTAATTACTGTTCAGAGTAGCCATCCCGTATCCCGTATCCATAGGCTGCTGTCCTACCGCTTCCACATCCCCGGGACTCAATGACCTTCCCAAGGGGCCCCTACACTTCCTTTAAGTTTCTTCCATTCCACTGTTTCTAGCCGAACCCTTAATCGTCCTACCTTTCCCTGTGAGGCTGTGACTCGTGAGTCCGAACGTCCCACAGAAAATGCTGATGCTCATCCCCAGTCATGATGTTGTAGCAAAGCCTCAAGGTGGGGCAGACGAAGGATCTGGCCCTGTCATCCGCCACTCTCCTATTCATATTAATTCGTGCCTTGCCGGCGCTGATTCTCTCGAGACCTCACGACGACAACGCAACGCCTCAGCTGCACCATTCGACAAGGACTTGAGCTAGTGAGAGTCCTCTGCTCGAACCGTCGGGAGACTTGCCGGTACGAACCACGGGACACGGGGCGATGCCTTCCCACAATCGGACTGCTAGGGCCCTGTGAGGCGTAGCACAACCGCCATGCTGACCCCCCGGGCGCGTCTGATAGGCCTGATAGGGTGCATCCTCCTCCGATCGGCCTCCGCAGGCTCAGCCGCACAGCCTTTCGGGGAGGTTTAGCAGCAGCTCTCCCCTCTCCTGTTCGCGAGTACCTGTACGGGCGCTTCCCAGAGCCCCGAGCTGTGGATGTTGCGATGCGAGCCAACCCTGCCAGAATGAACCGACCGGCGGCCGTCCGTCCGCCCTGTGCCGCGTTGTCCTGCCGACATTCTTGGCAAGCGACCGATGGCGTGGCTGTCTAGGCAGAGAGCGCTTGGCTTTTTTGATGGCAGAGCTTCAACAACCGCCGAGGCATTTCAATCTCGGTTCTGGGTCGCTGGGACGGAACCGATATTCTCTCCTCTGGTATCCTGGACGGGAGTTGCGAGGGCCCTGTGCGTGCTCGACTGCGCCGCCACGTTCCCACCAGTTCGGGATGGCCAACCCACCTACACATGCTGGTTATTTCTTGAAAACCGCTAGGTTACCCGTCGTTTCGGTCTCTTCGGAGCAGTTCCCAAGCTCCGGATTGGCACCGGCGAGGTCCGCGCCGCTTTCCTCAGGGACATGGATGTTTTTATGGACAGTACGAAACGGCGACCCCGTGACGGGAACCCACTCTCGCCGTCGCCGCCATGTCGGCTCCGGTGAAGCATTCACGTGCCTGGTGGAGGCCCCTAGACGTCGCCCGGCACGTCTCCTTGTGAGTGCTTGTGACGGAGTCTGGAACCTGGGCCGCTGATATCCCAGAGCTTGGCTAGAGCCGCATGCCGATAGGCTCACGCTGTCATCAACGAGACTCAGGGTTATAGACGATTCCTGGTGGTCGACGATGATCTGTGTGAGAGCTTCTTACCAGTCTCTCTCCGTTCTCGTCATCTGTTCTCTCCTCAATTGTGCTCCACACAGGGATGTGCGCAGTGCAATTACACTTGCCCTACATGCCGATGGTTCGGCGCCATGCAAGCCCGTCGAGGCATTCGAGGGAGCGGTCTATCTCCAATGTCGCATGTCTGTTCCCTGCCCTACCTGGACAACATACTTGCCCCCCTCTCTCCCTCGTCCTTATGTCTTGCCGTCGCGACCATCACGGGCTGGGCTTGGGGGAAGGGTGCTAGTGCTCGCCGTTCCCGGCATCCCCTTTGCCGTACAAGTTGTCAGTGACCAACTTCGGCTGGTTTGAAGCCCAGCCCGGGATCAACGGATAGCTCTGATTGGACAACGGCCGCCCACCCAGTTTGTGGCCGCCGGGTTGGGTCATCCACGGCGGGATCTGGGTTCAACCATGGATATCGCCAAACTCTACTTCTTCACTGAGGAGGCGGCCGGTGCGGTCTCGAAAGGGGCGGCGTTACAGAATCGAATTCAGTGGCATTTGCCTGTAACTGAATCAGCGAGGGATCCTCCCCTCTTGTCATCCGTTTCCATGCATCCTAGGCCATCCTGTGGGTCGATCCCCTTCACTCCCCATCGCAACCGCCCAACAACTGAGGCCTGGTAAGAACGACGGGTCACAGACTGCGGCCCCTTCCATTCTCCCGGGAGCCCAGTATACCTGCCTGTACAAACCTCGTCCCCTCCTGCCGTTCATTTTCAACCATTTATCTATCTGTACCTGCCCACAGTTCCATACTCACCGGCCACCATCACGACTCCCTTGAGATTCCTTTAACAGGTACATTCCAGCCTGTGACACCACCGACCCAAGGGAAGCTGAGACACGTCCAAGGTTGGAATATCCCAAACCTCCGCGGCACTTGCTGATACTCGACTCGTGGAACGCTTGCCCGCCGCCTCGATAGCTTTATTAGGCTGACCTGACGTCCCAGATCACGGCGAGCTGTCTGTCTTCTCCAGCTTATTGCATCCTTCTGAAAGCATCAACTCCGACAACATGTCTTTCTACCAGATAAATCTGGCCGTTTTCGCGGCGGGGAACGGGTACATGCTCTACCGCCAGTACAAGCGCCAGGAGCAAGAAGACTTGGATGAGCTGAAGCAGGAAGCCGCCGGTCACGAAGACATTGAGGTGCGCCACCTGCTCGCGGAGCCCGCCGAGTCGCAGGCCGCCATCCGACAGTTCCGGCTCGATTTCTTCCCCGTCTACGCCCTGGCCATGGCGGCGGACTGGCTGCAGGTAACGCGACCTTTGACTGGCTTGATGGTGTCCGGGCTGACGAAAGAGGCAGGGCCCGCATATCTATGCCATTTACAAGTACGAAAAGAACATACCCGAAAAGATTGTCGCCGCCCTTTATGCCGCCGGCTTTGTCTCCGGTGCCATCTCAGCCTCGTTCGCCGGCGAACTGGCTGATCGGTACGGCCGCCGTCTCGCATGTATCGCGTACTGCGTCACCTACATTCTCACCTGCCTGACGATGCTCACGGACGACCTGTTCATCCTGTTTGTCGGCCGATTCTGCGGCGGCATCTCGACGACCCTGCTCTACAGCGTGTTCGAGGCATGGATGATCACGGAATACAACCAGCGTGGCCTGTCGCGGACGAATCTCAAGCTGGGCGCCATCTTTGGCAACATGACCACTGTCAGCTCCATCGTTGCGATCCTTTCCGGCATCGTCGGTGACATCCTGGTCAGCGCCCTGGGTGGTCGTGTCTGGCCCTTCATGGCAAGCGTGGCGTGTTCCGGAATCGCCATGTTCTTGATCTCGGGGAGGTGGAAGGAGAACTACGGAACCAAGCAGGCTGGCCCGGCGACGTCGTCCCTCGCAGACGTCAAGAGCGGAATCCGCATGATCCTAGGCGACAGGCGCATCCTGTCTTTGGGCCTGACGTCGACGTTTTTCGAGGGCGCCATGTACCTCTTCGTTTTCTTTTGGTCTGCGGCGCTCAAAAGCGCGAGGACGAGGTCCGGCTCGGACGAGGAGCTACCCTTTGGGCTCATCTTCTCAAGCTTCATGTGTGCCATGATGGCCGGGTCTGCCTTCTTCTCACTCTACAGCAAGGCCCACACCAAGGAAACGACTTCAAACATTCTGATGATCGTCGTGCTCTTGGTGAGCTGCTGTCTCTCGGCTGCCGTCCTGATCGACAGCGAACAGCTGCTATTCTGGGCGCTGTGTATGGTGGAGGCATGTATCGGCGCCTACTTCCCCAGTATGTCTTTCCTGAAGAGCCAGGTTGTCGAGGACGGCGTGCGAGCACGCGTGTACAGCCTGCTGAGGCTCCCGCTCAACGTCTTTGTTGTCGTGGCCCATAGCCTGGACGAGGAGGGTAAGTTTTGCGCAAAGCAATGGATAGCAATGAGCTAAGCAGAAAACAGGCGACGGACACAGGAACAACATCTTCATGACTTGCGCCGCGCTGCTCATGGTGTCCTTCTTCATTGTCAGGAGGACCTTTGCACCGGATGCGTGAGGTTGTGATGGCATTGAACTAATGTCAGGTTTCCATACATTCGATTCTTGTGAGTCAAAATGACTCGATGGGGTAAAAAGAAGACGACTTGTGAGTGAGGGGGAAAAAAAAAATCAAATTTGCGTTTCCGAGCATGTTGGCGATGCGAGCGCATATCATGGCATGAGAAACGAAGCATGGGGCATGTATCATGGATGAGCATAATAGACGGACTAAAAAGTACCGCAATATCTCAGGAGGCCGCAATCTGTCCTATTTGGTCCGTGTGCCAGACTCACCCGGCTGAGGGTATATCAATGACGGGACGGGGGGGGGAGGCTGGCCAACGTGGGCAGAGCAAGAGACTTGGAGTCGGAGACAGAGGCCCGTTCTCGTCAGGGGGGCCTCGTTTCAAGCTTCCTTTCGCGTTGCTCGTCGAGTACTAGACTAGAGTAGGCAATCACTTGATGCGTACTGCATCGTGTGCCCCTTTTCCTGTTAGTCGTATCCCGGATCTTGCCACATTGTCACCGCGTGCACTACCTCGTCGCCGTCGTCCCCCCCCCCTTCTTTGTCCACCCAGTCATTAGACGGGCAAGCGACAACCGATACGGCTCGTGGCGGCACTCCATTTGCAGCGGCCGGAAATTCTCCAACGATCCGCCTCCGAACCCCGGGTCTTGCAGTTCACACCGCACAGTTGGGCGGACCCTGCAGCGGCTTGATAAGGGACCTGAGTGGCCAGCTCCCATTTCCATCCGGCGCATCCTCCACCTTTGCAGGAAGCTCAGAATTGCTCGAGAACCCCCCCTTCGTCGGATGAGAAGAGGAGGGGAAAGGCAGACAGACGAACGTAGGCACAACTTGCGCGCCAACGTCCCCCTTTGTCTTTCCCTCGCGAATGGGTCAACTCGTATTTCTGTCGTCTGCATCTTTTCACTCTTCTTGGTCGGGCAGCACAAAACAGTCTTCAGAGGACCCGTCGTCTTATCTGATCGTCTTCGAGCAAGTTTGTTCCACGTCAACCACAACCACCCGCGGCTCGTTCAAACGATAGCTAGGCGAACCAGGAAGTCTCGTCGAGTACGTCCCATCACCGCTGCCGCGGGCCAGTTCCACTCGGCCACCAAGGCAAGGCCAAGCAAGACCAAGACCAAAACTGGGAAACCAAGAAACTGGACAGGTGTGTTGGGTGTCTGGCGAGGGCCATCGCACACACCGACCTAGATCCTGCACTTTTTGACGTGCCACCCGCCTGCGATCACCCCCTCCAAAAGGTGAAGTGACCAAACCCGCGTCACTTCACCCGTCCGTACCACTCACTACGGCGACCTGCCAACTTCCTTGAACGGGAGGGACCGGTTTATAAAGCCACTTGGGCAGTCGCATGACATACAACTATAGACGCTAGTCCGCTGGAGAAGTACTATCTATCCTCCGTCCGACCCAGATATTTCGATACCCGAGATTCTGGAACCGACCGGGCGCCAGACCCGAAGGGGACCCTGAGTCTGAGGAAGGGTGATCGGCGCACGACCATTACGAGCAGTTGAACGACACGGCGGCAGACGTCGGGCGATCCCCTCGACCAACACCTCTCTCCGCGTGCCAATTCTCATTTCTCCATTCCCGTCGCCCGTAAACACACTTTGCCCTTATTTCCCGCCAGACCCCGCCGTCGTGCGCTCAACCCACGAATCCACGGGCACGAGGACATCAAAATTTGGCACAGAGACCCTGGCACCCGGGAACCCCATTCATGACCTCATTGGGGGGGGGGGAACTGGCCTGGGTCCTCTTCGTCCACCCACAGCGTCACACCGGGGAGGCTAATTACAGACGGGCCGTTTAAACGTTTGCCGTCTCCTCCAAAGGGCCGAGAGGGAGAATCCCCAGCGGCAGAAGCACCGTCGCCGCCATTCTCCCGCACCCAGCATATTCGTACAGCGCTCACGGCGGACGCAAAGCACTTACCTGGCCAGTCGTCCCGACCGGGAGAGCGAGAGCGCCGAGAAAGTTTTGAGCAGAGAAGGCAGGAGATTTCGCAGTGAGGTGCAGTGAGCCGCCCGCAGCGAGAACTCCTGTACTTCCGGACATACAGCAAACACCGGCACATTGTCGGCCAACGTGCAAAGGCAAGGCGCCGATTGGCGCGCGGGCGATCTTGGTACGGGCTATCAAGACGTCGACGGGCGGCAGGGCCGACGACAAGATGCCAAGCAGCAACAGCAGCAGCAGGAGCAGCAGCAGCAGCAGCATGCCGACGGTCAGAAACAGCCTCATCGAATGCTCCATCATGATAAAGGCCCGGCCGTTGCCGGATCGGACAGCGGCCTCAACGATGGTGATAACGCCACATGCGACAGCGAGACGGGTTTGACACTTGGTGATAGTGATAGCGGCATCCGCCCCCAGACCCAGACGAACGAGGCGGCGACCAATTCGATCAAGACGACCGGCGGCAACGGTGGCCGTGGCCGTCGACGATCCAGCGTCAAAGCCAAAGCCAAAGCCAAAGCCAAAGCCCTGCCAAAAACCAAAGCCGGCGATCCACGACGCCGGAGAAGGAGGAGCAGCTTCCTGGTCTCCCATGGGGTCTCCTCGTTTCGGTACGGCCTTTGCTCGGTCGTGTTCCTAGTGCTCGTCTTAGTAAGTGCCTCTGCAGCAGCGCAGATTCTCCAATTTCCCATCCAGTTGTTCATCAGACAAACTGTTGTTTCCGCGTCGGACCCCGTCCGTCAGCTTTAAAATCCACTCTCCGAGTCAACAAACCACTTGCCCCCTTGTCTTTTCCTCTCTCCGTCTCTTTCTCTCTCTCTCTCTCTCGCACACATACACACACACACTCTCTCTCTCTCTCTTTGCCTTCTGTCGCATTTCATCCTTTCTCTATTGGTTATCTTGCATGCGTCCATTCGTCGTTGTCTTTTTTCCCTTTTCTTTTTTTGCTCGGCCCCCC
>NWBT01000045.1:5506819-5517209 GCA_003386485.1 Colletotrichum lentis
TATGGAAGGCCATCAACACTACGGATACAGATACAGCTGTCAGGTCTGAAGTCTGCCAGGCGGTGGTTCAACGATCTCGGGGCCATGCAGCAAGCGCAGCGCAGCTCGCCTCACATCACGCATCCCAGGCGACGACCCGATTCTCACCTCGCAGCTTGCTGTTCCGTTCGGGCCGGCCTCCTAGCCTGCCTGGACCGCCATGGGGGGGTCATGATCCATCAAAACCTCGGGCCTCATGGTCTTACTGATGGACATTCGACATGCGGCCTAGGGAGATCAACAAAGTCCCCTTTCCAGTCCCTGCACGGCTTCTGTCATGCTTTCGGTCCTGGCTCCGGTCCTTGCCCCTGGCCTCGCTCCTTCCTCGTCCTCGGCGGCGGCGGCGTCGGCGGTTGTCCTGATGGTCAGTCGTCAAACATCGCGTCGGGGGCACGGGAATTCAGTGGCCAAGTGGTCCCCAGACTCCCAAGCAGGGCAAAAGTCGTGTGCTGTCGTACAGAGTGCCAGAGAGAGAGAGAGAGAGAGAGTCACGAGGCCTGGGCTGGCTGTCACCCCACCAGCACCAACATTACCTCACTGGGCCTACGGCGCACTACATCGTAGGCCCATGTCTCTGCCGCCCTGCTCCGTGCTCCGTGCTCCATGCTCCTGGTTCCATGGCCCGCTCCACGCCATGCTTCATGCTCCATGCTCCATGCTCCATGCCAATTGCCCATTGACCCCATCCATCCCCCCCATCCACACACCCCCAGTCCAATTCACTGGCGATTTCGTCACACTCTCCGTCCTCAGAGCTCACCCAAAAACCTCGACGAGTTCTCGTCCGGCCCACGCCTTGATCTTTCCTTCGTAGCTTCGTCCTACATTCCTACCTTACCTTGCCTGGCCTTTCATCTCTTCTCACACCGTTTCAGTCCCGCGATTTTCTTCCCTTCCCGACGATCCTCCTTGACCGTACAATTTCACTGTCCAGGTACCTAGTCTTCTCCAACACAATTCACCTCCTCCAGACGAACCAACCAGACCTCCCTCCTGCCCTCCTTCTTCCCTCTCATTCTCTTTCCCTTCCTCTCCTTCCACCTTCCTCCCCCCCCCTTTCTCTCTCTCTCTCTCTCTCTCACACACACGTCTTCTCAACGGAGATCCTTCTGCAGCTCTTGGACTAATTTGGCGCCTCGACTGCACAGCTCACGCAGCTCCTCCTACGCGACGCCAAGCTCCTTCCTCCGTACTTCCACCTGCAGCTTCGCTCTTTCTTCTTCTCCTCCCACCACTTCTTCCACCCGCCTCCTCCGTTATTCTCTCCTTCCGCCCAGATCTTCCAGGAGCCCGTCTGCGAAAACCCAGCGCCCTTTCCTACCACGCCGCCCATTTCGAAACCTCTCACAATGGCGCTTGAAGCCGAGACAACACGGGTCGTTGACCAGTTCGAGCTCTCCGACGCTTACGTCAACCGTGCTGTCAAGGAGTTCCTCGGCCAGATGCGTAAGTTTGCTTGCCCCTCCGCCTAGTCGAATCACACGTCCGCAACCCCAAGCTGTGGAGGCGCTTGTCTGTGCGCGAATGTCATTCGGTGCCCAGCAGTGCTCCTCTGCCAGACCGACCGCCGCGTGAACGTGCGCGGCTTTTCTTGAGGAAGATTCTAATTGACTTTGGTGTGTCTTTTTTTGCAGACGATGGGCTTCAGAAGGATGGAACTAGCATGAGCCAGATCCCGACATATGTCACCGGCGTGCCCAACGGCACCGAAAAGGTAATTCTTACCTCTCCCTGGCAGCGAAGCGTAACTTTGTAATGCGCCACAATGTTGCTCCCCCCCCCCTTCCGCTCCAAAAATAAGAAAGGCCGGCGGCATTCATCGTACTGACAACTGTCGCAGGGCCTCTACCTCGCCGTCGATCTTGGCGGAACCAACTTCCGCGTCTGCTCCGTCCAGCTCAACGGCGACACCACGTTCAACCTCACCTACAGCAAAGTCGCGATCCCCAAGGAGCTCATGGTCGCCAAGACCGCCGAAGAGCTCTTTTCCTTCCTCGCCGAGCAAATTGAGCTCTTCCTGCGTGAGCACCACGCCGAGCACTTCGAGCAACACGTGCGCCGCCGTCAAACCTACAGCGCCCCCGAGGGCTACCGCGACGAGCATGTCTTCCGTCTAGGCTTCACTTTCAGCTTCCCCGTCCAACAGCTTGGCATCAACAAGGGTAACCTCATCCGCTGGACCAAGGGCTTCGACATCCCCGACGCCGTCGGCAAGGATGTTTGTGCGCTGCTGCAGACCGAGATCGACAAGCTGCATCTCCCCGTCCGAGTCGCCGCTCTTGTCAACGACACCGTTGGAACTCTTATGGCGAGATCCTACACCTCGACCGGCAAGTCTGGCTCCATTCTCGGCGCAATCTTCGGCACCGGCACCAACGGTGCTTACCTTGAGAAGCTCTCCAACATCAAGAAGCCGATTGTCGGCGACTTCGAGACGTCCACCGGCGAGATGGTCATCAACACCGAGTGGGGCTCCTTCGACAACCAGCTGAATGTGCTGCCCAACACCCCCTGGGACGACGCCCTCGACAAGGCCAGCGTCAACCCTGGCATCCAAATGTTCGAGAAGCGCGTCTCTGGTATGTTCCTCGGCGAGATCGTCCGCCTGACCATCCTCGACATGCTCAAGGACGAGAAGCTGTCGCTGTTCAAGGATCAGAACTCAAGCTTTAATGACTGGAAGTCGACGACCGATATCAGCCCGAAGTCCAGCATGTTTCTGCAGTGGGGCCTCGACAGCGCCATCATGTCTGTTGCTGCTGCCGACAACACCCCCGAGCTGTCGACCCTGAGACAGGAGCTTGAGTCAGTTCTGAATGTCTACACCCCCTCGCTTGAGGACGCGCAGGCTTTCAAAGCCATTGCAGGCGCCGTTGGTCGCCGTGCTGCCCGCCTTTCCGCCGTTGCCATCGGCGCCGTTGTCCTCCAGTCTGGCAAGCTTGATGACCCTGAGGAGGATGTCATTGATATTGGCGTGGACGGCAGCTTGGTTGAGCACTACCCCTTCTTCCGCGACATGATCTACGAGGCTCTGCGCGCGATTGACGGCATTGGCGCTAAGGGAGCTGAGAAGATCCGCATTGGCATTGCGAAAGACGGCAGCGGAGTTGGCGCCGCGCTCATTGCCCTTGTGGCGGCTGGCATGGAGAAGGAAGGCGATGTCTTGGCTGACTTCAGAGAAAATGTTAAGAAGGAGTTGGACTCAGTCACCGTACCTCGTAAGTTGCAACCCGTCATTGTTGCCAAGAACAAGCACAACATCAACTGTGATGATGTTCCTGCGGGTGTATTACAAGACTGTTGGCTAACCACTTTGGTGTCTCCCAGGTCAAGAGCTTTCAACGACAACAAACACTGCCCTGATCATTGGCGGCCTTGTGGGTGTTGCAGCTATTGCAGCTGTCTGGTGGTCGCGGTATAACCGTCAGTCATAAACAACCATAAATAAAAGGGTTAGTTAAGGACGATCTGGATGAGATTCATCTGAGATGAGGGGAGGGAAGTGGTGAACGCATCAGGGGATAGCAACAAGGGGAGATGCAAGGGGGAGACAGGGTGTGGGAGACACAGCATACACCTATGCCCTCTCACGCTCCATCCAATTGGGCAATTCACGGCATCGGGAAGTTTTGGTCGAATTTTTCTTCTCATGATTTCACAAAGGGGGAAAAACGGAGTTGGGCCTTTTTTTTCCTCGGCCCATTTTCTTTGGTGCCTGAGCTGATCAAAATCGCTTTTGGTTGTTCAAAGCTGTATACTTGTATGAGTCTTTTCTTTCTTTCTATTTTGCTCTCTTCCAAAGCAGCAAAGTCGTAAAAATGTCTATAGTGGGGTGGCTTGTCCTGAGCCATTTCTTTCCTGGCATTCTCTCCATCCTGTCTTGTTGTGGTTGATACATACATGTATATGCGCACAGCCGAACATCTAACTTGGGGCGTACTTGGTTTTCGATCGTGGCCTTAATCCAGGATCGAGTAGGCCCCGGTCCCTTGTGGTCTAGCTGGTATACGAAACTGGTTGATGGTCTCAAGACCGGTATGGTTGCCGGGAACTGACCCGGCGTCCACGGGCCATTAGCTGTTGGGGTCGCCTGGGTGGGCCGTCTGGTGAGCCTTACATTCCTTCTTTCACCCGCTTCCCATCCTTCTACCCCTGGAACGCCGCAGCGGGGTATGATCTGTCCCTCTTCTTCCTCGCGGTGGAGCTGCTCCTTGAGCTTGCACCTGAGCCGCCGCTGCTCCGGGGAGGGGCGAGCATGCCCGAAGCCATGTCTTCGGGCAGGTCGTTCCACTCTGTGGCGGCGCGGCGGTTTTGGAAGGATTGGCCCGAGGGGGTTCTTGACGGTGACTCGTCAGCGGCCCGGGGTGGACCGCCGCTCATGGGGGGAAGGTTTGCAACAGCTGCGGTGGGACCGGGGACCGGCGCAGCCGTCTTCTCCGTGTGTCGACTGCCAGCGCCGACCGACAATGGCCCAACGGTGCGGCGGACGATCCAGGCCGAGTCGGGGCGCAGCTTGATGTAGTATCCCTGCAGTGGCTCCCCGTAGCGCTCGAAGCCGCGGGCAGTGTACCAGTGCATGCCCTCCTCATTGTCCGTCCATACGTGGGCATAGATATGGCGGAGATTGATCTCTGGAGACAGAGCGGTGGCGGCGGCGACGAGGTGGTCGATGACTGCAGTCGCGAGGCCGTAGGAGCGGTAGGGGGAGAGGAGGGCGAGGGATTGAATGTAGAGGGCGTGTTCGGGGCGAGCGCCTGACGAGGCGGACGGGAAGGGGGAGGGTTCGATGCGGGAGACGACGCCGCCGACGACCTGCCCCACGCCGGGGGAGGACGGGTCGGACCAGGTGATGACGCGGGAGAGGGGGCCCGTGAGGGCGGCGGCGTAGAAAGTCTCGGGGTAGGCGACTGGGAGGAGGAGGGAGTTTATTCGGCGGAGGGGCTGGAGGTCATGGTCGTCTACGGGGCGAATGCCGGCACTGGGATGGATGGGCGTCGAGGCCGCTGGTGCTGGGGGCGTCGTCGCCGGCGACGGCGGTGATGTCGTGGTTGTTGAAGGGGGAGGTGTTATCGTGGTCGAGGCGGGGGGTTTTGCGGCGGGTGGAGGAGGGGCAGTAGCAGTAGCAGCTCCAGTTGTCGGAGGCGCGGGCGCGTACTTTGACGACGGCGGCGGGGGTGCGTAAGACGGTTGTTGACGAGGTTGGAAGAAGGACTTTATCGAAGACTGCGTGGGCTTCATTGTCGCGGTGTGAGGGAGAGACATGACGGCGGTCGTGGTGGTGTCAGGGTGGGTTGGGCGTCGTTTGGTCGAGGACGAGGGAAATGGACAGAGGCCCAGGGGGAATTGTGGAGCGTAGGTAGTCTGTCTATAAGAGATAATGACAAAAACTTCAGACACGCACGTTTACATGAGTGCGGCAAAGTCCGAATCGGGTACGTGTGATGTCGTGTGTCAGTCCGGAGACGGCGAAAGGAGGGCGGGCGACAGAGAGAGCGACAGTCGAGTGGAAAAAAGGAGAAGAGAGGTTTCGTCTCGACCGGGAATGTCTCTGAATGGTTGCGACTTTTTTGGCTGCAGCCGATGGATGGGGGGTAGGAGTCGTGACTCGTTGGAGAAGTACTTCTGGTTCGTCCTTTTCCCCTTGTGGACGTGAGGAGGGAGACACTTTCCTCAGTATCCGTACTTTGCCTAAATTCGGGGTGAGTACAGGTACTTCAACCTCTGCGGTGTAACTGTGTGCCTACCTACCTACCTACCCAGGCACTTAGAAGGCAGGCGCGGTCGAGACGCGGTGCTGGAGGCTCCGGCGGGAAGGCGGCCCCACCCGGTCGTCCCAGGACAGAGGTGAGGTGACAAGCTGCGTCGGGATGAGCTGTGAGCCTGTGACGGATACGGCCTACAGGGTGTCAAAGACTGAGCGAGCAATTGCAGGGCGACGAGTGTCAGAATCAGATTCGCCAGATTCGGAAGGACTAGGCTGGGGCCGATCAAGGATGGCAGTGGATGGGTTGGTCCAGGCCCCAATGCTAATGGAAACAGGGGGGTCTCTCGTTCCGTCAGTGAGGTCAGCCAACAGTAGCAGACATGTGTCCACTCACTGACCAGTGACCAGTGACTGACTTGCCGTCGCCTGCAGGGAGATCTTGATGGCGCACAGTAAGAAGCACAATTACCTACCTCACATAAGGCGGAAGACGGTTACGTGCTGGGGCGGTCAAACGTGAAAGCGAGCTTGCGGCGAGCGAGGGTGCTTTCTGCCAGCTGGGGGTGAGATCGCGCCCCCCCCCCCCCCCCCCCNCCTAAAGGGCTTCAAGGGACCAACTCAGGTACATGCATACGCCGATGGAGACGCTGTATCCGCCCGGTGGTTGAACACACCTGAGGGTTCATTATGTGTGCGCAGATACAGTAGTCGTGGGTGTCTGTCTTTGACTGGCGGGCGAGGTGCTCTCGTGATGCCGTGGGCTTGCTCTATTCCTGACACGCCGTCCACCCGAGATCGACCTTTGAGACGATTCTGGCAAGGCGCGCTCAGACTGTTCACCCTCCTGATGTACGTGCTCGCGCAAAAAGGACATGATGTGCCCCCGAGATGCTGACAACCCAACGCGTGAAGGATGCTGTCTCTAACCCATCTGCGTTCTGTATCTACCAAGTTGTTTCCTCTGTTGCCTTCGTTGCCTTTTCTGCCGCTGTACCCAACTCAATTCCTATTGTTGCTATCTTCAGCCATAACTTTGTATCCCGGGCGGATGTGCAAACCAATTCAGCGGATCCGAGCTGGTTGTTGCGGTGCTAGGACCTTTTAAGGTTGCTCCTTCCCGTATTAGTTGTTCCCTTCCTTCCCTTGCTTGTCTTGGGTTGGCAGCAATTTGGTAAGTAATCCGGAAAAAAGTGACCTGTTTCCCGCCTCTCTCTCTCTCTCTCGCCATCGCTGTTGGCAGTTGCACACTTTTCTCCCCCCCGTACCTACCTTCCTCTACCCGGTAAGGTACTTTCCGTCAGCAACGCAAGGTTCCGGACTTTTTTTTCTGTCGGCCGGCCGTACCTTCCTTGCAGCAACCGCGCCCCCCTCTCCCGGTCGTGTGGCACCTTCCGTATTTTAGTCCCGTCAACCCGATTTCAGATCTATTCCACAAACCACAACCGCAACCTTTTTTCCCTCCTCCTCCCCTTGCACAACGAACAAGGCTTTCCGCCGTCCGAGGCTGCTGCACTATCACAACGGCAACCTCTCTTCCCCCTTAGCCTCTGTGCGCCATTGCGTCGGCCTCGTCGAGATGGCTTCCAACACGGGCAAGGCCGGAGTAATCATCGCCCCAGACGATGTTGGCAGCATGGATAAGCTTGTAAGTCTTCCTCGATCTCACGATCTTCTTCCCGCCGTCCCTCCCCAGCTTCGCCCCGGATTTTCGGCCCGACATGTGGGTGAAACGGGCGACTTATTGCCGAGGCTGATGAAATGATGTGATGCTGACCGCAGTCTGTTATCCGGCAACAGGCACACGCCGTCCTCGACGACCTCGTGTACAACATCGTCCACGATCTGCTGCTCAAGGTTCACCGTGACGAGAAAATGGCGAGAGCCTCGACTGCCGCCATTCGCGTTGAGAAGCTGGCTTCCGATGCCTCAGAGACCTCCACCCCCGACTCGAAACCCGACGTGCGCATCGAGACCGACGCCGCTATATACGAGGACGGCAAAGTCCTTCTCAAGGGCAATCCGCTCAAGACCACCACCGAGATCATCTGCCCGCGATGCCACCTGCCACGCCTGCTCTATCCGACCGACGGCAAGGGCGCGAGAAAGCCCGACCCAAGCGTCATCTACTGCAAGAAGCACCCCTACATCGACAAGCCCGGATTCGACATCTACGGTCAAACGTGGGTTCAGCCAGGCCCTGGTCGAGGCAAGAAGAAGAAGGACATGAAACCCGATCCGAACCTCGAGTCGCCCGCCCCCGGTGAAACGCGCCCGCCCAACGTCCTCTCGTTTCCCTCCGCGACCTGCAGCAAGTGTAAACGGTGCATTCTCGTCACCCGACTCAACAATCACATGGGCTCCTGCATCGGAATGAGCGGTCGTAATGCCAGCCGCGCGGCGGCGGCCAAGATCTCAAACGGCAGCAACGGTGCTAGCCAGAACGACGGGACGCCCCCGTCAAGCCAGAAGGCCACCCCGGCACCTGCGTCACGAGCCTCGAGCCCCAAGAAGCGCGACAGCGAGGAGGTGACGGTTCCCGACGACGACGACGAGTCAGCCGACAGTCACAAGAAGAAGAAGCTCAAGTCGACGCCCTCGATGACGAAGAAGGTCATCCTCAAGACAAAGGGTCCCAAGAAGGAAAAGGTCAAGACGAGCTCCCTGCTGAGCCGCGAAGCAAAGCCTGACGTGGGCGACAACATGACCGTTGAGGTTGCGCCGAAGAAGGAGAGGAAGGAGGCTAAAGGCATCAGCCCGACTAAGAAGCTCAAGCTCGGTGCCGCGAAGCCGCCCTTGTCCTCGCCGCTATCCAAAAACGGTCGGAACGAAGACGCGGAATCCGAGTCGTCCGGCACGTTGTCGTCGCCGCCAAACTAGAAGTCTGGTGGTACCTCTAAGAAACGCAATCCGGCCATCAAGACACACTCTGCGCCGCCGCCGTCTACGGCTGGCGTATCTCAACCGCAAGTCGGCCCGGACGCTGGCAATAGGAAGACTACGATCACTAAGACCGAACGAAGGGTACACCAGCCTTCTGCCAGGGGCAAGTTCTCTCCCAAGGAAACCTCTCCCAAAAGCCAGACCGCCGTCAAGGCGCCAGCTGTTATCGCGGGCCCGTCCGGCACCAAGGCTCCCTCTGACGTCAAGGTGGAGTCTCGTGCCGAGGGTCAGCCCATCGTCGAGACCCGACATACTACCAACTCTCCGCCTGCTCCCAAGGTTGGAAAAAGACTACGGGACCACAACGAGGACCAGGCCAACAAGCGGCGCCGGTCCTAACTTACTCGTCTCTTTGTGTCAACAACTCTACTTTTTATTCTTCTTCATGCAGGGCCTGGTTTCATCCACAAAGTCAGGATGAGGATATTGTCCTAAGTCGTGGGCATACCACGGCCAAAGAACAGGTTGCGGATCGACGAAAAGGTCGGATGTCCTCAGACCGCGCATTGTTTTCACCTTGTATTCATTACCAAAATTTGATCCTTCAGCACGACGGCCACCAACACTTGATACACGACACCCACACAACATTGCATGGTTTTTGGAGTCAGTCGGGGCGGGTACTCTACAGGGATGGGGAGGCTTTCCCCATACATTCTCGTGCATCACCCGGCGAGGCGGATGGCGGCGTTCAGAGATTGCGGTTACTCTATAGGCATTGACCGAATGACATTGATTCCCTTTGACAATTTATGTTTAAAAACCCCCACTATCTTTTGGAGTGTGTGATGTGGAAGACACTGACTATCCGGTCCAAGTGCTATCATTGTCAAATGTGTGGCAAGTTGCGGGCATTCCCCTGGCAGCTTCGTCAATTTCTGTTTTTGCCTTATTTCCCCCGATTGCGTCCGGTACGAGCAGGAAGGGGAACGGCACATTGGAAGCGAGCAGATACGTCCTGTATGAGTGCCGGACGCCATGCAGCGTCTGGATGTACTGGTATTTGTGACTTGATATGCCCCCACTGCATCTTTTTATAGTAACCCAACGCCGAAACTCCATGCCATGCGGAGAGGAAAGAGAAGAAATCAAAAGGCCATCGAGAAGCCACTAAGCATCGTCCGCGCCGGGGTCCTCGACGACGGACGCCCTCAGGATCTTAACCTCCTCCAAGGGCCGGTCCTCAGGCCCCGTCTTGACAAGGCCCATTCTCTTGACGACGCTGAGGCCGTTCTTGACGCGGCCAAAGATGGTGTGCTTGCCGTCGAGCCAGGGGGTCGGGGCAAGGGTGATGAAAAACTGGGAACCGTTCGTGTCGGGACCCGCGTTAGCCATGGAGAGAACGCCGGCGCCGGTGTGCTTGAGGCCCGGATGGATCTCGTCGGCGAACTTTTCGCCGTAGATGGAGGTGCCGCCGCGGCCGGTGCCGGTTGGGTCGCCGGCCTGAACCATGAAGTTGGGGATGATACGGTGGATGACGGTGTCGTTATAGTAGCCGCGCGATGCGAGGGTGGAGAAGTTGGTGCAGGTCTTGGGGGCGTGGGCGGTGTAGAGCTCGACGGTTATGGTGCCCTGGTGCGATGTCAGTTGGGAAAAGTCGTGGTTTCAAGGCCGCCGGATTGGGGAATTGGGGCGCGCAGACATACCATTGAGGTCTCGAGCGCGACGTTTGTCGTCATGCTGGTGTGTTTAATGTGTGGTGTGCTT
>NWBT01000045.1:5517220-5533458 GCA_003386485.1 Colletotrichum lentis
GGTGATAGTGGGAGGAGGGGCAGCAAATTATTTTGGACGAGGCTGTGATGTTCTGGTTTGCGACGCGATTCCTCAGCAGGAGGTGCAACGGTGACGGGGACCACCCGCACGGGACATGTCGATGCGTCATTGGTCAGAAAGGGGAGGACGTAGCGGGGAGCAGCCGAGAGCTGAATAGCTGAGAGCTGCAAGGCGCCCCGTCGCCCATGCTGTGTCCCGTCCCTGTACCTGACCTGGATGCGGCGTCGTCGCCCACGTCTCACAGACTACTTACTTCTGCTTGCTACTGTAACCACTCTGCGCACTCTGCTGGCCCGGCGCAAAGCGAACTCTGCAACAAATGCTTCACGCACCGCACGGATTAAAAATACAATCCTAGGGTGTTTGACGGGTTGAAGAAGCGGAAGAAGGTGCGACTTTGCGACCCAGGACGGACTGCCTACTCTGGGAGGGGTTTTTTCCCTTTTCGAGATTTGAGTTCCTCGTTTCACTGGTAATTAACACGTTGCCGCTGCCGTCGCCGCTGTCGTCTCTCTCTCAACCAAGACCCGACTCGACCGGCCGTTTCACGGCCAACCCTGCTGAGAGCTGACAAGTGGCTTTTCCCCTTCTGCTTTTAGGAGGTTGTTCTGCTGCTATTTTCTCGGCGAGAGCGTACTCTACTCTTGGAAAATTCGACATTTGAAATTCGTCATTCGGCAATCAGCACTTCGTTGGGCAGAAGCCACAGCCTGGAACAGTATAGTCTGGTAGCGCTCCACGAGTTCATCCGACTCCATTCCGCAACATCTTACCTATCTTCGTCATCTTCTACAACGTCACCGGTTTGCCCAATCAGCTCTCGCCGTATTACTCCCAGCTTGTTGACTTCCGGCTACAATCAAGTGAAGCCGGCATTTCGTCGCTTCAAGCACCATCTGTCAGCTTCTACTCAGAGGCTCGTTACAACCAGGCTTTGCCTCCACCTGCAAGCATGGCTTCACCGCCGGTCCCCAGCCCGGCCGGGCCTCCCTTCGACCATGTCACGCATAACCTCACGGGCAACCTCACTGGCAACACCACTGGCAACTTGATTAACGGAAACTCCACCTCCGCCGCGCTTGAATGGGATCTTTACGTGTACGCCAGCTTCCTCACAATGGAGGCCAAACTCATCTTCAGCGCCTTGGCCACCATCTACGTTGGCGCCCATGGTTCCCTTCGCCGTCCCCCTTCCGCCGCTCCTGCGAAGCGTAAGAAAGGGGAGCGTGAGCGTAAAGAGGACGAGCCCATCACGGAGGGTCTCCTGCCCACCGACGCCATTCTCTTTCCCCTCTTGGCCGGCGCCATGCTGATCGGCCTATACTACCTCATCCAATGGCTCCAAGACCCGGCCATCCTCAACAAGATCCTGCGGGTGTACATGTCCATCATGGGCGTCGCCAGCTTGTCGACCCTGCTCGCGCAGTCGCTGCGGGTTGCCGTGGAATTCGTCTTCCCAAACTACTTCCGCCACAACCGCTCGCTGTACCGCGTCGACGCCGACGATGAGTCATTCGTCAAGTTCACGGGGGAGGACGTGGACCGAAACAACGCGCAGTTTCTCCAGAAGAGCAACCCGTTGCCATTCGCTCTTCGCTCTATGTTTCCGTTCAACACAACCAAGGTCAACCGATTCCTCTGGGACTTGCGCCATGTCCTGAAGGACGAGTGGACGGTCAGGACCAAGGTCCACGGCCTCTTCCACGAAAAGTTCCACATCTCCGTCCTCCACGTCGTCGGCTTTATCCTGGCTGCCACCACCGTCTTCGCCTACTTCATGTCTGGGTCGCCCTTCCTCTCCAACCTGATGGGCTACGGCTTCTGCTACGGCTCGTTCCTGATCATGTCCCCGACGACCTTTGCCACCGGAAGCTTGGTATTGGTGGGTCTCTTCTTCTACGACATTGTCATGGTCTTTTACACGTAAGTTGTTCTGGTTCCTTCGCCCTGAGTGATCGCTAACTCCCAACCAGGCCGTACATGATCACCGTCGCCACAAAGCTGGATGTTCCCATCAAGCTCCAGTTTCAGTCTGCTGCTAGGTCTAGCATTCTCGGTCTCGGAGACATCGTTGTCCCTGGCATCGTCATGTGTCTCGCTCTCCGTTTCGATTTATGGCGCCACTACCAACGACAGATCAAGTACGTCCCCACCGACTTGAAGTCCGACCAGCGCGACGCCGACTCAGGTGACGTCGTCACCGTCAGTGAAACTCAGCACATGGCCCAGAAGGCTACTTACCTCGACATCACTGGATGCTGGGGAGATTGGTTCTGGTCGTCGTCGTCATGGCTGGGCCTGCTCAAGGGTGGCCAGGAGATGGCTTCGCCGAGTGTTCGAGGATCAACTTTCAGCAAGACCTACTTCAACGCCTCTCTAATTGGCTACACCCTCGGCATGCTGTTTACACTTTGCATGCTTACCATCTTCAAGCACGGCCAGCCCGCGCTATTGTACCTCGTCCCTGGCGTACTAGGCTCCTTGTGGCTGACTGGCCTCGTCCGAGGAGAGCTCAAGGAGATGTGGATGTACACCGAAGACGGCACTCTGGACACGTGCGACGTCGTGGTCGAGCTCGACGGCAATGGCAACGTGGTCAAGGAGATCAAGAAGGACGCAGAGAAGGATGAAGACGATAAGAAGAAAAAAGCCGAGGATGAGAAAGCCGAAGACGAGAAGAAGGCAGCTAACAAGGATGAGGCCGAGAAGACCGAGTATAGCATAGCAGAGTTCTCCATCACTGCCCCGCTTAGGAAGCCGAAGACGCAGTGATTTCAGAACGCATCCCAGATGGTACACATAATGAAACATGGAAATAGGGAGGGCGGAGCTCTGAAAGGCATGCATCGGCCGGCGTTGAGGTATAGACTCGAATCTGATCAACGGGGCACCCGCACTGCGTTTGGCATCTTTTTGATTTCGCTCGCATGCTTGCAGCAAGGTAGCAATAACTGGGAGGTGATTTCATCATCTCCAAGTTGATCTAGCGTTTACAGCAAAGCCAACCATCATCCAGACAATATTAACGAGAAGTTGTGCGGTGTACTTTCTGTGTGTTCTGTCGGATCAAGTTACGCAAACGCCTCCAGCAGAACCTGGAGGGCGTCTCGTAAGCGACGGCTTATGTAGAGTCCAATCTCATAACTACGAAGTAAGACTTGCCTCTGTGAATTCATGGAGCATTGATGGGTTGGGGTGGCTAGGTGATATAAATAATTTAAAAACTGCTTTGAACTCTGTTATTGAGATTATTCTGACGAGTATAAGCAGCTTGTATTCTGATTTTCTAGATAGTTTAATTACTTTAGCTAGCTTACGACTACTGAATTTAATCTCTATTACTTAGCCCATGATCTCTTGCTGACACAAGCTTGGCGAGATCGAAAAGAGTTAAATTACAGTCGCTAGTAGGAGTTTGGATGTGATATTCTAGTTTGCGCCCTGTTTTTACTTAAAGCTTGAGCTAGCTTCCTCTTCATTAGAAGAGAGTTTGTTCTTCAGGAATGCCGTTAGACATTTATAAGGTCATCGAATCCACCTACTACTACACGTCCCATTATTCGGGAATATGGGTTAGAACGCTAATCATTATGGAAACCATTCTGCTTGATAAAGCCAATAATTCACAGGGTAGCTCCCATTTCAGCTCGCTCACAAATATCGGTGTCGGTAATGACCGAAATGAAGCCGGTGGAATGATGCATGAACACTATTTTGCGTAATTTCGTTGGTTTAGGATCCTTACTTGCCAAGGCGAATTCCGGCCCGATCCGACACAAAATGCTGGCGTGGACTACCTTACAGACAGTATGGCGTGGGTTAAAACGCAACGCACGTCGCTGGTGGTTTTATGGCTTGAACAACTGATCCCATTGCAAGTCTCAAGCACCCTCTTTCCCCTAAAGCATCCATTGCTATGCGTCTTTTAATAACGACCATCCTTAGCATCCTTCTCTTTTTTGGAGTTTTCACCCAAAGCGATGCAACTGACGTCAGCACGCCATGGCTAGCGGAGCGCAGCGATGGCTCGAGCACCTCTGAGATTGTTCGTCGAGGATGAAAGAGCCTTTTCAAGGGCAAAAAGGGCAAGAGCAGCAAGGGTTCGAGTTCGTCTCAACCTCAACCAGACGTCGAATCGGAATCAGAAAATGAAGCGGAACCTGCCACAGCCGACCTGAGCGACGCCGAGGATGGGCGAGTACCGGACATCACGAAGAGAGGATATGTCTTCCAAGCCCACCAACGCGATGGTTCAGTAAAGGTTTATGTTGGAATCATGAGACCCAACCCTCTAGAATGGAAGCCCCCCATGTTCGTCGAGCTGGATAATTTGGTCGTGTACCCGGGCAGGAACGAGGTCGAGGTATTTCTCGCGACCAACGAAAATGACCCCACGCCCGAACCGCGAAAATGCCGATTCCGGACGATTCTCATGGCGGCTTGGAAGGAATACTCGGGCAAATACGTCTCGGAGCTCGAACTCATCAGCTATACCAGCATCACGAACGAAGATGCACTAGAGTCGATTAAACAGGCGTACCTATGGATGGACAGAAGCCCAGATGGCCCCGAACCGAATAGCCTCCAGGTGGACAAAGCCGCAGAAGGAACCAATGAGCGGAAAGCGTTCAACTGGCTTGTGAATCAGAACCCATTAGGTCGGGTTGCTCGAGGCATTCCGTCAACATTCAGCGCCATGGAAGACAAGGAGATAGACCGGGTTGATGTCTGGACCAAGCACGGAAGCAGCAAATGCATGCGCTTTCGGTTTCGTTGATTCGGGTTTTAGTTCTAGTTTCGATCTCAACCTAGCGCGTGCAATTTAGGCATGAATTCGCCAGAAAGTCCTGTGAAGCTCAGTTTACCAATGTCTCTTCTAAATGCGTATTTCAGCTACGAAGACACTTCAACGCAAACACTGCATCAACCGGTGTTGAATGTGGTAGCAATAGGCTGCCTACATCTAGAATCAAGACTTGTTGTAGACACTTCGCGGCGGCGGGGCCTCAATGGTGTTGTCACGAAAATAACTTCATCGCGCCTAGGCTATTCCCACAAATGCTGCCTAAACTACTCTCTCTATGTCCAAGAATGGGAATAACACGGGCGCAGCAGTTTCAGCGTCACCATTCATGGCGACCTGTACCTTCATGACGCATGACGCTAAGCTTTTTCTGCTGCTGAAGGAAATACTTGGCAGGGGTTAATTATGCTGGGGCCTATCTGGTTAATTACTGTAACCGCGTCGCAACACAACCAACGGTCTGCAGCCGTCCGGACTTGCTACAAACGAACGGAGAGGGGGCTAGCGTTATTTAGTAAATTGGTTATTACGCGTCACTCTTTTGTCTCCGACCACTACCGCAATAACCTTCAAATCTCCCCAATTCGGTACCCTACAGCCAGGCACTGTGCCATGCCCAGCCGATACAGCGTCCCTTATCGTCAGGCTAGCGAATTCGGATCCTCGGACCGGCATCAACAACACTCACCGTGTCGAAAACGACGTTGCTTTCATGACCCTCGTACGACAAGCACTTGTGGGGTCCAAATACAGCTGCATCGTCCCTGACGTATACATGTGGAGCGGTGCATCTAGTGGTCAAGGGGTCAGTGTCCAACAGTGCATGCCTAGAACCATCGATTTCTTCCTTCAGGATAAGACAGTCCTCCCTGGACAGATGGTAGATATCCTAGCTCTACTGCAGCACTACAACGTCCCAGAGACTGTAAGCAAATATGGAGGTCTGAGATTTGATGAAGACGGGGACGTTCTCAGTGGGCAGATGACCATGTTTACAATAGACCCTTATCCAACATACAAGGGACGATGGGCAAAGTTACTGCGAAAAAGGGGAATGAGCCTTAGGTGTGAATGGCTTGGCGAGATGATTGACGTTCATCTTCTCGACATTGCTGATAACCTGTCATATTTTGATGGAGGTTGAACTTGCAAACATTTGCAAGGCCGCATTGCCTTGTAACTCTTATGCTGGGCTATAGACGTCTAATATTCCAAATTTCCGATAGACTCTGAAGTGGCCAAGCCGAAGGAGTCTGCCAGAAATAGCCAACCGTCTTGGCTACCAGGTGAACCAAGAACGAGCCCGAGTCTACAAAATTCCAGTATTAACGATAAAAGTGCATGACAGACGCATAGAATGCCAGTAAGATAAGGGCTTCCGATCTGTTCTGGTGGAGGGCTTCGATATAGGCATCTGGAACGACAAGCGGCCATGCCATGACAGCTTCACGCCAACCCTTCAACTGCGTCCCTGTGAATAACAGGCACATGATCACTGACGACGCTGCTGGGGTGAATACGGCGTTGGCTAGGTTTGGGCGCCAGGCGTCGTTACTGCAACCGGGGACGAGGTACGAGCAAAGCTGCTCGCCCATGACATAATTGATGTGTGTTTTTTTACAGCCGCTGCAGCCGTTTCTTGATTTAAGATGATGTCGCCGGCCTGACGCCTGTTCCCGTTGCTGTTTCGGCATTGCCAGGCAGACCATGGATTGTCGGGAAGCGAAGTGGGAGGAAAGTGGTAAGGCTACACAATCACGAGTGTCAACTCGTAAAACTACTCGTAACACTCCGACAAAAAGGGCAAGTCACACGCGTCAAAGCATCGTGGGGGCATCTCGGCTTGGCTATCTCGGCTTGGTTAATATTCAGCGGCCTACAAAATAGCCGAGTCATAGAGATTGTGTGACTATGTCCGAATCTTTAGGACTGAGGCGCTTTGGATACAATTCCAACCTTTCCTTACACGCGTATCCAGTATTAAGGCCACTGCCCTACTAGGACTGAGGATAGGACAGACAACATCATTGTCGAGTATCAAAAGTATTGGATTGACTATGTGGATGTATCGTGCAATACCTTGTAGCACCTCGTTCTCCTTGCCTTCTCTTGAATAGAAGATTCCGACAGCTCTCCTCCTTCTAATCATCTGGTTTCCCAAAGTCCATCAATCTTTTAATTCTTTGGTCTTGTTCTTTGGTGATCAATACTGGCATGTGCGGTTACAATACCATTTGAGGAAGCGCATTTTTCGAGTTCTGCCAACAGAACGATCAGTAGGTTGTTGGGCTGCGTGCCACATCCACAACCCATATTGACCAGAAGGACCGCCCAAGGGTTTCATATCGGGAGCGAACATTCAAAATAGGAAGTGTAACGTTACTGGCAAACCCCGGCGTTTTCCACGAAACTCCGCCGGCGTTGGCCGCTTGCCAAAGCTCCAGGTATCGCCTCACAGTCTCCCCCCTGAAACAGGTGGGCGAGGGAGCGGCTTGCGGGCGGGTTCGACTGCCGAAGCAAATCTCGATCCAACAGCCATCTCGCTCTTGGTTCACGGCCCGAACATACCAAAATGGCTAGGATTGCCCCGTTTTTTTCAGTTTATAAATCTTTCCCGACCTCCGGTAAGCCAACCCGATAGCTAAGTTCCCGGGACCTCGTAGAACTCATCCGAAATTTATCCAAATCGGTCTCAATGCATTGTTGAGCCAATTCCGTGAGTAGGCAGTCATTGGTTGTTGAAATATAGTTTGAAGGCGTTTAAAGCTTGACTATAAGGTCCAATCAGCATGGAAAGGCAATTTGCGCGGGATGATACATGGTCCAATACCGCTTCCCCGACTTACCCGTCAGCCCGTCCATAGATCTATCATCTGGCACATCTCGGCTCGCTAGAGGCACAGTATCCCCTACAGACTATAATCATCTGCCTGTATACATTACAGGATATTCTAGTCAAGCATTTTTGAACTAATTGACAGCTTTTCAGTCTGTGGTCATACAGAGAGAGGCTTTACTTTCGATAATGAACCAGAACAGGACTGCAGATGCCAAAATGTCGGGCTCGGTCAAGCCCTTTCTACAAGTCGCCAACGGAATCGTAGACTCCATCGAGAACGAAGACGACCGAGTCAGGGTTCTTTCTACGCTATATGAGCTAGTCGGCAAGATCGAGTCTCCGTGGGACACCCTTGTGAGGTTGTCTCTGAGCCAAGTAGGTTGCCCGTGGAGCAGCGTGGCTGAACCATCAGAATCAGACTGACCAACGCGAGTGGGCTAGCCTATGACATTGGCCGCGTTGAAAGTACTCGGGGATTTGCATGTCTTCGAGCGATGGCAACGGATCGGATATTCGCCAATGACAAGCGCCCAGCTGGCAGGCCTCGCTAATAATGGCTGTGATGCCGCCCTTCTTCGTGAGTTCCGCGGGACCGTTCGAAGGGGTGTTTCGAAACTAAACCGCCCAAGATCGGCTGCTCCGCCTCTTAGCGGCAAATCACCTAGTTGAAATGACCCCCGATGGAAGGTATAAGCCGACCCAGTTCTGCATGAAGCTCGCCGAGCCGGACTTTAGCATCACGGCCGAGTTTAAGTAGGTCTCTTCCTCAACGAGCCGGTGCGGAAGTCATCGCTGAGGCTGTCAAGTCGTCAGTACTTCATTCCCATGTGCACCCACATGCCGGAATTCTTCGCCAAAACAGGCTACCGGAACCCCGGAAAGAGCCGCGCGACAATCTTTGGCTCGACGTTCAACTACGAGGGCGGGCTTTTCAAGTATTTCGAGCAACACCCCGACCAGGGAGCGATCTTCAACGTCGTGCAGAAGACGTCGACGTCGATTCAGCCCAGATGGACGTCAATCTACCCCAGCCACAGGCTCCTCGACCATTACAACCCGAAGCTGCCCCTCCTCGTAGATGTGGGAGGCAGTACTGGCCAGGATATCCAGTGCTTCTGTGAGAAACATCCCGAGACCGCTTCCGGGCTGTACCTCGAGGACCTCCCCGCCGTCCTCGCGGACGAGGCTTCTGCTATCGCCAGGGGCATCAACAAAGTCCCATATGATTTTTTCACCCCCCAGCCCATTAAGAGTATTTAACCTCCCCCTCTCCCCGTTCCTCTATCCCACCTTACGAGACTGACAGCGACCCAGATGCCCGCGCCTACTACATGCACCAGATCCTCCATGACTGGCCCGAAAGGCCAGCCCGTAAGATTCTCGAGATGCAAAAGACCGCCATGAGACCCGGGTACAGCAGGATTCTGATCCACGACCATGTGATGAACGACGACGCGCCCGTCAACCCGCACGCCGCCAGCTTTGACATGGGGATGATGGCCTTTGGGTCCGCGCAAGAGCGTACGGAGAAGGAGTGGGATGCGCTGATCGCTTCGGCCGGCCTCAGGATCGTCAAGATCTGGAGGATTGCATCCGCGGCTCAGGGCGTCATTGAAGTCGATTTGCCTTTAGAGAGGTCCAAGCTGTAGTAGAATATAACATGTACCTCTTTCCATGATGGAACGATGTGGCTGTGTTTGTGCAGCTAAGGTCGCGTTTTGTTTCTAGGCTGTTCACTTCAGATGCAGCGTTGGTTAAACCACTGTAAAGGTGTGCCCCGGAAGCTCCGCCGTCCATTCCCAGTCGTCCGGATCGCGGGGGGGGGGCACAATCGAATTGGCCCCACAGCTGCCGAAGAACGGCCCCACAATGGCCACGGCTTTCTTCCGATTCTACGGCCATGGCCGCCCGGAGCACCATCAAGAGGGCCCCGTGCCGCAAGAGTGCAGGCCGACCATGGTTGTCCGGGAGGGACCTGCTCCGCGACACTCTTTCCACGACTAACCTTGTCCGTCTTAGGCGCAGCGTCGAAGTGTCTGATGTGTGTTCTCGTTCCTCCTCTCCATATTGTGGAGTTAGTCAAACTCATGCATAGGCGACCCTCCAAACGCTTTGAGCATCATCGTGATCCTTTCCCCAGATACCAAGAACTACATCAGGTTCAAGAAACTCGCATGCCATCAAAAGCCCCGTTACTGGTGCGAGACCAACCGATCCCGATCCGGCATCCGGGCCAGCCACCCGTCGGTGGCGTCCGGAACACCCCGTTGAACGCGTGAAGCCCAAATGGCCCCAACATCAGCCACACCAGAAAGCTTCCTCGGACGACAAACAGCTTGTCGTGAAGGCAGGCGAGGTGGGTTTTGTCGGGCAAAGTAAGAAGACTTTCAAACTTAGATGGATTCAGGCAGAACACAACCACTCCTTGCACCCACTTTCTGCCGTGGAGAGACGCACCAAGATCGCCCCTAGGCTCCCACCAATCATACACCTCCTTTCGCTTCCGTCGAGGCCGCAAATAGCCTGTTGCAAGATGTAAATGTGTGGTTCAAGTATGTAGGATAACGAAATACGAGTGGTAGGCTGAACACATGCCTAATATTGTACATACGGGGTTAAGTTACACTACCGACTCAGCGTACCACTATATACACATAATCACACATACTCAACTGCTGTGAGAGACCTAAACATCTAAGCAACGGGATATAAGGCAAATCAAACCAAAAGACAGCAGACAACAGCGTGATATGTCACAAAAACAACGCCGTTAGTTGTAGGTAACAACTAACGCCTTATATCTTATAACACACCCCCTAGTTTTTGCACTATAGTAGGGAAGCTAACGCTTTAAACCTTCTAATTAGGTATGTGTTGCTAAAGTCTAGGTGGTTAAATCTACGGACGATACGTGCGAAAAACGCCTGGGTTAGGATTTAAACCTACAGGTTGAGATAGAGACAGTGCGTTATTGCTGCACTTGAAACTATTGTGGCATAAACACTTAAAGCTAGGCTTATAACTGTTATAAAAACGACGCCGTTAGTTGTAGGCAACAACTAACGCCTTATATCTCGTGACATGATACGCATGGTCGAAAATGTGAAGCGTACTCGAAGTCGAGCGTCACGAGTGCGCGCGACTGGCATAGAATTCAGCAAACCAATATATTGAAGCCCATGAGTAGCGTTCTATGGCTGGTTACATGTTCAGAAACTCAAGGTAGGTATCAAAGAATGCAAAATATGACGGGAAGCAAAGCTAACACCCCCATTATCCATAACCATATCTCGTATTTACACGCACACCATATGCCGCCCTTCTATTTGACCGAGACACTGGCATTGAAAGATCCGTAAACTGCTTAGAAGATGGTGTTGAGCCATCTTCTCCACGCGGGCCAAGCGGCAACTCTAGCGCGGTGGGCATGGATGACGGGCCAGTCTACCTCGCGGCGACCAGTGTCGAGATCGATCTGGGAAAGCTTCAGGAAGCCCTTGCGCTTCCAGAGGTATCCGCAAGCCCAGAAGAAGAGAACGACGGGGAAGGCGGCGTAGGCCTTGAAGAAGTCCCCGGCGGAAGCGAAGCCAGTCTTACCGGGAGGGCAGATGGCAACGAAAAGCTGGGCAACCAGGGACACGAGCACCAGGGCAAGACCAATCCAGGAACCGACGACACCGCCAATGGCCTGAAACGGAATCTCGTCGAGAGTGTGTCCCTGAGCTTTCCAGGCAGAACGGAAGCGAATGTGGGCGGCGCAAATGGAGCCCCAGGTGAAGAGGGCAGCGAGGCCAGAGAGAGACAGAAGCCAGTCAAAGATGACACCGCCAGATGACACCATGCGAACGTAGGCCAGCCCGCCGAAGGCAAGGTTGAGGATGACAGAAGGCAGAGGGCGGCCTGACCTGTCGATGTAGGTGAAGATCTTGGGGGCGTATCCCTGCTGGGCGAGGGCAGTCAGGGTACGGGAGCCACCGTAGACGCAAGAGACACCGATGGAGACGACGGAAACAAGAATGACGACGTTCATGAAGCTGTCGTATCCCCACAGGTGAGCGTCAAGAGGGGCAAGAACGAAGGGGGAAACACCCTCAGCGTATGGGTTGTCGGCGCTCAGAAGACGGTCGTCGGTGGAGCTGACGAGAAGACCAACAAAGGTGAGACCGAGGATGTAGAAGCTGATACCAAATTGTTAGTGGCGTTTGACAAAAGAGCTGTAGGCTGTTTGTCTACTCACAGGGTGATACGCCAGAAGACCTGCTTGATAGCACCAGGGAGGGCCTTGGCAGGGTTGTTGGACTCGGCAGCAGCCAGACCGACAAGCTCAGTACCGGAGAAGGCAAAGGCGGCCGTGACGAAGACGGAGCAGAAGCCTCGGAAGCCGTTCTGGAACGCACCGGGGTCTCTCCAGAGACGGTCGCCCCAGAACTCGTCATACTTGCCGCCCTCGGGGCCGCCACCGCAGATGAGAACAAGGCCGACAACCATGAAAATGACGGTGGCGATGAGCTTGAAGGCAGACGAGAAGAATTCCTCCTCGGCGAAGCCAAGGGTTCCAAAAACATTGATGATGATGATGAAGAACCAGAAGACAGTGATCCAGACGGCCACACTAATCTCCTTGTTCCAATATTGTACCGTGAAAGAACAGACCGTTAGTTCGAGTGGTAAGACGATGACCCATTGGAAGACCTGCGGCAGCACATTAGAGACTGGGATAGGAGAAGTCGCGGCGGGAGACCTACATAATTCCAGCCCATGGCAAAACCCCAGGAAGGGTCGAGGAAGCGGATAGAGTACGTGTAGAAACCACCAGAGACAGGGTACAGGACAGCGAGCTCGCCGAGAGCGTAGACAACGTTGAAGATCATGACACCAGCGATGAGGAAGCAGATGAGGAGAGCGCCGGGGCCGCCCTTGGTGAGGGCAGATCCGGAACCGACGAAGAAACCAGCACCGATGGAACCACCGATGGCAATCATTTGCAAGTGACGAGGCTTCATGGAGCGGTCCAGCTCGGCTTCGCCACCAGCAGTCGTTTCATCACCTGGAAAGCATATCAGCACACACCGTATGCGATGGGGGTGTTCGGTGGCGGCAGGCGAAGTAGGCTTTGAGTCGGTGTGAAGTCGCAAACGCAGACCGAACGCCATCAAGAAGCGGTCACGGCGGCGGGAGGGAAAACTCACGTCGCTGGAAACTGCGAAGGTTCAGGCCGTTGCGGGTTCTGAAGTCGTCCTCGCGGTTATCGGACTCGTGGATATCGCCGACAGAATTGTGAGCACCCTTCTCGGAGTCGTACGTGGGGGGCACCACGCCGACCTGGGCATCTTCCTTGGACATGGCGAAAAGATCGCTCGATAGCTCGAGGCAAGGACTGGGAGGCTGCGTTCAGGGAAGAAGGAAAGTTGAAGGGGAGCGCGTTGGCGCGTGTCGTGACCTATACCCTTGGTCGACGACGGAGAGAAGGGGAGGGGAGTGTTACCCTGTAATGTACTACAAGAGGAGGGAGGAGGGGTAGGGAGGAGAGGCAAAAGAGAACGACAGACTGGACGGCGTCGCGGGATGTCTCTTAATAAAGGTCGGGACAGAGGCGGAGGCAGCAACAGAGACACGGGGAGGAGGCTACACAAGGTAAGGCAAGGCACACGCATGTGCAGCCTGTCCTCCATTTTCGACCTGATGCTCCACGGTCACCCCCATCCATGTCCATGTCAGGCAAAGAAACGCATACCAGGCCCAAGGGAAAAAGGTGCGGGCGGAGGCAAGTGTACTACCTAACGGCAGGAAGGAACCTGCCACTAGTACCTACCCAGGTAGGTACGACGATACGACGGGATAAGGGACGTGAGGTACGTTCTACCTTACCTTAGGCAAGGGACTAGGCAAAAAGAACTCACAGCCTAGGTCAAAGGCTCTGTACCCTGTACCTATCTGGTGAAGAAGGTGCCCACGGCCGGGGGAAGAGCTGGAAGGTGAGAAGGGAACGGATGGTAGCCAATCAACGCTCTCACCGGACCTAGAGCGATCCAACGGATGGGGAAAAGCTGCAACATCGGCAAGGTCTTAGGTCTCCCCTCCCCCCTCCCCTCCCCGGTTTGGATGGGAATGTGGGTGGTGTGGCAGGGGCGCACCCCTTCCTTCTTCCTGCTGTAACCCAACTTACACTACTTACCTAGGTACTCTGTATACCAAAAAATAAGCAAGGCATACTTCGTTTCATCGTTCCATCTCACTCACCTTAGTCCCCGCCGTTTCCCTTTCTCCCCTTCTTGCTATTTGGTCCTCCGCTCTCTGTTTCCAGGATTGCTGCCTCATCCGGCTGCGCCGCTGGCACGCTGTTGCACCAGGAGCAGTAGGAAGGTGGCCGACAGTCTGGACAAACGACTGACTCCCAAGCGTGGCCTTGGCGGCGATTGTACCGGTCGGTGAGCCGTAAGACGGGGGTGGAGGATGGGATAGGGGACAGGGGACGACGAGAGGCGGCGGCGGCGGCGGGAGGCAGCTTCACACTTTTATCGTACATGATGAGGGTGCGGATGGCGGATGCGCATGTGCCTATCGATGTGGGTGCTCGGAAGTCATGGAAGCGGCGTGGAAGGCGAAGAAGGCAAGGAATCGCTGGGAGACATCGTTCACCATCGAGACCATGGTGCGCTGATGGACGTCGTCGCCGCGAATCGGGCGAGGGGTTGATGTCACTCAAGATTCCGCGTGCATCAGTACTGCTGAGGTTGCAGGCAGTCAGTCACTGTGGAGGGAAGACTTGAGGCCGCCCGCGCGCCGCGACGGACACTGTTCATGTGCCAGAGACAGCTTTCTCGTCCTGCAATGCGGGCTATCTGTCCCATCCGGGGCATCACGGCGGCTTGGCGAAGCCAGTAAGCTTTCTGAGAGCAGAAGGTGGAGACGGTATGGATACAGTGGCTGCCAAGTGATCAGGAGGCCTAGTCGCCTCGTTTGGTGGCTCTTGGCTCGGAGACCACTGGTCGGTCATTGGATGGATCATGGATGCGACATTTTGCGGTGCACCGAGTTGGCCAGTGATGGGCATGGAGAGAGAATGAATCTATTGCGAATTGGAGTTGGTAGCGGCGCGCGGGGGTGGGACGGTGCCGGTCCTCTGGTCCTGGCAAGGAAAAGCCTGGACCAGCAGATGGGACGGGACTTGACTTCCTACGCTATCAGCAGGGTACCCGCCTGTTGCTGGGGTCGATCCATGATACCGGAAAATGAGTTGGTAAGAGTGTGGACGATGGGGCGACAAGTGGCCAATGCGAGAAGACACGATGAACCAGCAATATCCGGGGTGAGACGGAAAAATCGCGAGATAGAGGGAGAGGAAGCGTGAGTGACAAACTGATTATCTGGAAGAAGTTAAGAACGGACCCTTCAGCGTAACGGCGTCAATGACAAGGATAGGTAAGAGTGTGAGCCCATTGTAGAAAAGCGTCCGTCTCCACTCCGGCCGGTGCATCCTGCATGCCCTCTGACCTTATTTGAATTTCACGAATACAGTGATACCGGATACATTCGCATAGAAGGGGACTTTGCATGCCTGCGTCTGGATGGGGGCGGGTTTCTTCTTCTTTTCCGCCGTAGCACACGTTTCTCATACCCCCTTTCTTCCCTTATCCAAGTCCTTATCCCCATCCTCATCCTCTTCCTCCCCCCCCCCAAGACCTGTTTCCAGGCTGTCCTGCATCAGGACGATACGCACACAAAAATGTACGCGAAGCATTTAAAATCGGCCAATGCTATCGCTCTCTCCCGGCGCTACCGTGATGCAGCCAAGATCTTCCGGAACATGGCTGTGTGGCTTGGTTCACATGGTGGCTTCTTGGCCGCACCTTACATTCCAGCCAAATCTTGAGCAGCTTCCTCTTCGGGAAGGGACCATGACTGGGCGCTATTGCTTGAATCTCGCAACTGGCCAAAGACCTCTTTCCGTCTCTCTCTCTCGCGCCCTCCCTCTCCCTGCCTTTCTCTCTCTCTCCCTCCCTCTCTCTTGGGCCACTTCGTTCTCTCCTCTGTCTTGGGGCCGTATGCCTGCCTGCACATCGACAGTTGATCCTCCGAGTCGCTTGCCGCCCCTAGGAGAATCCCCATCGCACCCAATTTCGCCAGACTCCCCGGATGCAATATAACGCTATTTCGCGGCTAACCTTCCTGTCTTCCCGGCCATCAAGTTTCCAACGTTCCTCCTGCCTGTTTTTGCGTCTTGGCTCTTTGCCCCGTCACTGGGGAACACCCGGCACCTGCATCTGGCATCCATTCATCCTGGATCCATCCATCTCGAGTTCTCGCCCCTCGCCCCTTAGCCCTCCGTCTATTTATCCATCTCACCACTTGCGCAAGCCGACAATTCACTGTCGCACACGTCGCTGATTGACTTTTTCGGCGCGCTTTTGGGCTTCCGCAGGGGCCGAGGCCGCGGGGTGACAGGGAGACAGGCGCTAAAGCTGCCGAAGAGTCCTTCTAGCACGCCGTCGAACCATACTCTCTACCTAAGGTAGGTACCGTCATCAATCACGCTCTGTCCTTCGAACCTCTCGACTTGTCACCTAACCCCCC
>NWBT01000045.1:5555942-5594291 GCA_003386485.1 Colletotrichum lentis
GGGGAGGGTTCTTTTTGGGGGTTGGTTTTTGGCGATCCAGAACGTCGGCGCATCGTCTTTTCTCGTGGCACGTGGTGTGCCTTGTGCATTCGAGGCCGCGCGCAGGCAGAGGGATGCAGCAGTCCTCGTCGTCACACCTACCTCTTGGGCAGAGAATATTGGAGGAGAGGCAGAAAAACAGGGAGGCAGAGAGAGAGGGCTGTGGCGTTTGGGGGATCTCGTCTGTGTGGAGCGTGGGTGCGCTGGGCGGGGCGGCTTTACGGGGTGGTGATTCGACGCACCCCGCAAACGCGGCCCATCTTTTTTTTTTGTTCGGCTCGGGTTACCCTGTCGAAAGATGTGGCTGGTGGATCCGGATATCCGGAGAAATGGCCGCCAAGTTTGCCGGGTCCGGACCGGAAGTGGGGCCGGATTCACCGGGGTCCGTCCGTTTTTGTGGCGGGTCCGGCCTACTACCGCACTAATTTCGTGCACTCGCCCAGCGGCGTATTTTGAAGAGTCTGGTTGGCAATCTTGAAAAGAAAACGTGCCTCCAAAGTTTGACGGTCAATCGAGCTGTAATCTGAGTCGACTGAATGTTGGCTGCAGCCTGCAGGCTCGGAAGAAATGCCTTAACAGCGTAATCACGTGCAAACGTATTGGCACAGCCTGCTACCCGACATGCAGCCTGATTCCCCCGCCCTTCTGCGGCGCATACTCGTCTCGCAAGCTGACTCGGAAGTTTGCCCATAGTTTCCACCAGGCCGGCTAGCAGCAGCGCTTAGCCCGCAGCTCTTGTCGCAAAATTATCGCCGCGATGGACGGGCAGACCCATTTTGGATCGACAACCGGGCATGTCGCATTCCCCGGCGCCCATGTTGAAACGGGAGGGACGCTCAACGTAACCGTTTCTGACACCCGTAAGCAAAACATCATCCCCTCATCGCCCGAGGATAGACTTATAAATTTCAGGTCCAACACCGACTACAGCACGGCCGAATTTCTTCTTCCCTTTCGAACGAAACAAGGGCTTCATCGACCGGCCCGATGTCGTCGCCAGGCTTGACGCTCTGCTCCCTCCCGTTGCTGGATACCAGAGCGCTGCCCTTTGGGGTCTGGGGGGATCCGGGTAGGCCGCCATGGCCCTTATGCGGTGATAAACCGCTGACGATCGTAGGAAAACGCAGATAGCACTCGAGTTTGCGTACGGCCGTTTCCAGCAGACGAACTGCGCCGTCTACTGGGTCCACGCAGACAACGAGGCGACATTCACGCAAGACTACGAAGCCATTGCGAGAAAAGCCGGTCTTGACAAAAAGGGCAAGGACATGCTCCATGCCGTGCGCGGTTGGATAGAGGCGCAGCCTCGCTGGCTTCTCGTTGTCGACAACGCAGACGACATCAGCCTCTTTGGTGTTGGTTCAGACACGGGATCCACGAGAGGCAACCCAAGCTCTTTGGTGTTGGTTCAGACGCGGGATCCACGAGAGGCAACCCAAGCCCAACTGAGGAGACTTGCCTCTACGATTACATACCCCGGGGCCCTGTCGGGACTGTGCTCTGGACCACTCGCGACGAAAGCCTCGTGGGCAGTCTTGTGGGCGTTCGACAGGGACTGCAAGTCGGCCGGATGACGGCTGGCGAGGCCACGGCACTCTTTGCGAGCGCGAGAGGAAACGATGTCCTCGATCACGAAAAAGATTCCGTCTCCGAGTTGTTGACAAAGCTGGGCCAACTTCCTTTGGCTGTGTTGCAGGCGGCGGCGTACATCTGACGGTTATCTGTGCTGGTAGCGCAGTACCTGTCGAAGCTGGAGCAAGTGAAGAAAAGATGGAAGATTTTGCATAAGTCAGAACACGACCGACATTGCAGACCTGCGGTCCCAAACAGCATCTTGGAGACGTGGAGCATTTTGATGGACCACATTAAAAAGAAGGATCTTACGGCATACAAGCTCCTTTTCGTCCTCGCCTACGTCTACAACCAGAACATTCCTGCGTATTTTATCTATGCAGCAGTAAGATCATGCCGCGCCAATACTGCGCTAAGTACAAACAGTTCGAGCTCGTCCACGCAGAGTGATGATGGATCGGATGATGAGAGCGACGCTGTCGCTACTGCCGTGGCTTGGTTGAGAGAGTTCTTGTTCCTATCCGCGCGGAAGCCCTAAGAAGTCGGGCAGACCTACGAGATGCACGGGATTGTCTAGGACGCTGCTTGATATGCCCTGAGCTGTAAAGCACGCTGAGAGGAGGCTGCGCAGTTTTCTAAGACAGCACTGCTTCTTGTATTGGATCTCTTTCCCTTGAACCTGCGGGATGCCTGGGAAGAATACGAGTTATGGCTTCCTCATGTGTTGCAGAGCAGTATGTGGGCTGAGGCTTGCGAAGCGGATGCAAATCAAGAAATCGCGGCTCTTCTGATGGAAGTCACTGGCTACCTTGTGAGACGCGGCCGATACAACGAAGCGCAACTCATCACTCGGAAAGCATACTTGATGCGGCGGGCCTCATTGGGGATGACACACCCTCTCACACTGACATCCATGCAGGGTCTTGCAGTGGTGTATAGCAGCCAACGACGATTCGACGATGCACAAGAGATTGCATCGGAAGCCGTCGAGCTAACACAGCAGGCTTTTGGCAAGAGACATCCCACAACACTCAACGCGATGATAACCCTTGCAGCATTGCTCAAAAATCGCAACAAGCTCAACGATGCAGAGGAGATCTTGATGGAAGTCTTGAAGCCAGAAACTCTACTCCGTTTTCTTGGAGAAATCGACTTGGACACAATCCAGGCCCGGGCTGTTGGTAGGCTTGCGTCAATATACTGCAGGCAAGGGAAGAGCATCACTGCAGGGCAAATCTTCATAAAATTGCTCAGATTTCAAGAGAAGTCACTGGGCGAGAAGAGTCCAGAGACAATGCGGACTATGACTTGCCTAGCAGAAATATACAGCGCTCAAAAAAGGTTCCAAGAGGCGGAAAAGATGCTGGCAAAAGTTTTGGAGCTAGAGATCGAGGTGAACGGTATGAGGGATGTCAACACAAGCTCTGCCATGCTTGATCTTGCGGAAACATACAACGACCAAGGGAAATATCTAGATGCGGAGCATCTCCAGGTTGAAGCGCTGAAGCTACAAGAGTACGTCGTTGGCAAGAAGGATGAGAGCAACATCGGGCTCAGGTGGGCACTTTCAGAGACGTGCACCGCTCAGGGGAAGCATCGTGATGCAGAGCATCATCTGATGGAAGCGCTGAAGCTACATGAGGATATTTTTGACAATAAGCCTCAGGGCAAAATCCGGCTTAGGCGGGACCTTTCAAGGGTGTGCATCGCTCAGGGAAAGCATCGTGATGCAGAGCATCATCTAGTGGAAGCGTTGAAGCTAAACGAAGATCTCTTTGGCAAGACAGACGAGAGCAACATCTGGTTCAGGCAGGAAATCGCGAAGACACACGCCGCCCAGGGGCGGTACGCATAAGGCAGAGTCTAGTTAATCTGGTGGAAGTGCTCAAGCTACGCGGGAGGCATCCATCCACAACGCATATGATGGTCGACCTCGCAGAAGCATACCGAGCGCAGGCAATGTTGGCCGAGACGGAGAGAATAAGGCAAAGGTATCTGAGTTGAAGGCGAAATTGACGGACGATGGCATCCATTTGCGTGAAGCCTCAAGCTCGGTAAGTCTATTTCCAACGTATATAAGCATTGTGGCCGATTAGTCAAACATACCAATCTGAATCCAGCCTTTGCCCTGAGCTCTTGTATTGCTTCTCCTGTGTGTCGTAGAACTGTCTTTCTCTCCAGCGTAGGAAATTCCAGGTCGTTTTGAATCAAGGAAAGCAGGGTCATTTTGTAATAGGGGTAGTAGACTAGAGCACTTTCATCGCGGGTGCAATCAATGTGACTGGAACTTGCCAACTCGGCCGGGAGGCGTAGAGACATATTGTAGAACGGCTTAAGCACGCGCTTGACGACAAACGGCTTGTGATCAGACCTGGGAGAGATGGCTCAGTAAAAAGACTAACCTGTGACATGACTAGATCTATTTAAAACATACTCTGCTTTAGAGACGCGGAGGTCGTGATCTATGCGATGGCGCTGAAGCACCTCACCTGTTGTACACGGCCGGATTGGCCCACAACGGTCGATATCGAACTGATGCTTGCAGCTTCTGCCATAGAGGACCTGGATGAGGGTTGAAAACTTAAACAAGTGTTTGACAGCCATCCTGGGATTAACCTGCTTAACAGAGTAAGAACGCTGCCAAAGTTGGCTCAGAGGTAGAAGTCGGAAAAGGGGGTTTTATGTTTGCCATGATTTATTAAAATGAGGCAATTTGGAATTAAGTTGCCCCTAGGTATCAGAAAGCCACACAATCACGTTATTGACGGCTGATGCTTCCTATTAGAGAGAACTTAGTAATATTTGTTTACTAGGACGTGAAAAGTATAGTGAATATGTCACAAGATATTTGTAAGCTATAGCTGTTGAATTGAAGGGTGTACGCACACGGGGCGCAACCTGTGCGCACAGGGCGTAGGCCCGGAGATAGGCTTAAGCCCGGCGTAGCCGGCCCTTTGCCGAATACCGGAGGGACTGCTGCAGGCTTCTTCCCGAGCAGTGGGCTCCAGTTGTGGCCTTAGGCGCCCAGAAATAGGGTTCTTATGGGCCTAAGTCAGGGGCTGGCGCGGCAGGGCACGATAGTTACAGTTACACACACAAGCAATACACACAATTGACCTATCACTGCAACCCTCGATAATCTAATAATTAAGAGTCTTAATGCCTTAGTGGTATATGGTTGCAGACTATGACAACACAATACTGATTGAAAAATAGATATAGGTATGAGCCCTAGGGTTTAATCCTGACAAGTTGCAGCTGAAAAAATAGCGCACTAGGGGGTCTAGGCCTTACCTTCTTAGGAAAGACCTAAGGGGACGTATTAAAATATAATATACGCTAGCAGGCGTAATAGTAATAAAATAAGTAGGCCTATACCTATCTTTTGCTATTTTAATAATTAAGAGTCTTATACGCTTAAAAACTAATAATAATAAGCACTATAAAGCTATTTATAAGCTTATAAGATATCTACTAATACTACTAAGACTATTCTTAATAGCCCTACTAATTAGGTTCTTTAGTTTAACTAGCTTAAAACTAAGATAAAAACTTATAAGCTTTAGGATGTAATTAACCTATTAATTACTATATATAATATATTTAAGATGCTTACTAGGCTGCTTACTAAGCTAGAAAAGCCCTTAATATATAATTACTTATATATAGGTGTAGTTATAATAACTCCTATAAGCACTGCTGTAAATACCCTTTTAAATACTACCTCTTTAAGAGCTATAAGCATCTTAGTATATAAGACATACTTATAGACTGCAGCCCTCTAATAGCAGCTGCAGCTATAACCTAAGCTATAGCCTTTATGTAAGAAGCCTAAAGATATAACTCTAACCCTAGATGTTAGTTATATACTTATATATATAGTAGACGCGTTATAGTATGTATTACAGCTAGAGGATCTCTCTCTAGCTAACCTACTTTTTTATAAGAAGCGCTATATATAATATAATAATAACCTATATATATAGGAGAAGCACCTTAAGCGCTATAGTAACCTATAAGAATAAATATACTAGACTGTTTCTACTAACCTTAAGCTTTATTACTATACCTCTAATAATAAGGTTAACGCTTAGGTAATAGCCCTTTAGGCTTATATAGAAATATATCTTTCTAAATATAAAGAGAATATATATATTACGCTAGAAAAGGTTCTCTAAGTAACTTTAAGGCACCTAAGAACTAAAAAGGAAGTTAAGGCCTAGCTTATAAAGTAAGAAAAAGCACTCTATAAAGCTGCTACTAGTAGCATCCTAAGAACCTAGCTCTTAAGTAACTAGTTTAACCTATTTATAGCAGCCTTCTAGAAGACCTATCTCTTAAGCTAGGTATATATATACTACTATATAGAGGTTACTAACGCCCTTAATAACTACCTAACGCTAGAATTAGTTCTCTCTAATATCTAAGAGTTCCTATAGTTAGTAGATAAAAGTAAGTATATAAGAAAGGCTAGGTAAAAGGCTTTTAGTCCTACCTACGCTAAAATAATAGATAATAATAAGAAAGAGAGTTATAAGAACTATAACTATAGTAGATAAGGCTGTAACTATAGAGAGTGTAAGAGAAAAGAAGTATTATTAGCTAAGGGAGTAAAAACCTCTCTGCTTTTATAAGAGGCTAATATAACTATAAAGTATAAGCACTTAAGTATAAGTATAAATATAGTAGAGATACTACCTATAAAGTATATAACCTTAGATACTACCTATAAGCTCTATATAAGCCTTTATTATAGTATTATATAGTGCTTCTATATACTTTCCTACCTAAAGAGAAATAATAGACTGCTAAGTAAAAGTATTAAAAGGCTTATTAAAATACGCCTCTAGACTAATAAGGCTCTTACTAAGAAGCTCTAAGTAGTAAGAATGTTAGCTAAAGGCTCTAATTAACTTTATAGTAAGTGCTAAGGTAAGATTTCTATAACCTCTTTTTATATTACTAAGAGCTAATATTACTTAGCTAAGTTAGTAATACTTAACTTAAGTAGTAATATCTATATATTTAATAATACTATATAGTTTAAGACCCTCTACAGTATACCTATAGATAACTTTATATAGGTAGGTATATAGTAGCTACTTATTAAGGCGTATAGTATTATAGAGATTAAGCTCTAAGTATATAAGAATTATATTATTAAGCTTACTTTATATAATATTACCCTTTATAGGGGTATTACTACTAACCTTATATTCTTCTTAAAGCTATAATAGTAAAGGATCTAGTAGGATATAAGCCTAAGTAATAATTACCTATATAAAGTAAATAAGTCTTTTATTACCTATATTAATAAGGTTTATAGCTAGTAGGTGCTTAACTATTAGTCCTTTTTGTTAGAAGCTATACTTATAGCTATAGTCTCCCTACTAGCTATTTATGTAGATAAGATACTACACCTAAAGCGTAAAAGAAACGCCTTTATAATAGCTACCTACAGGAAGCCTATCCTTAGTAACCTTCTTACCTAGCACTAACGCCTTAGATACCCTAGCCTAAAAGCACTTAAGAGGATCTCTAATATTACTTATAGGGTGTATATTTAGGGTTTTAATAAGCCTATTATAATAGTTAACTATAAGGCTTATACCTTAGGTAAGGCCTATTAAATAGTCTAAAGAAGCCTATAAGAGTTAGTTATCTATATAAAGCCTAGTAACTACTTTATAGTTAACTTTTATAACCTTAAGGTAGGCTATATAGGCTACTACTTCTATATACTTTTTTTAGACTATATAATAGGCTAGACTTAGGATTTTTACTTTTATACCTAAAAAATAGATATACTACTTATAATAATTATAGACTTCCTTACTATACTTAAAGTGCACTATAGCTGTAAAGTAAAAGTAATTAAGACTAATAATAAGTTAGCTAATAATAATAAGGTTTCTATAAGCCTTAACGTATATAGTATATATATTAAAGTAAGCGCCCTAAATACCTAAGCATAAAATAGTGCTATAGAGCGTATTATAGCTGTAATTAAGTATAAGGCTAGGTATATAGCTATTTACATAAAGCTTCTAGACGTCCTTTAGCCTAAAATTTATATCTTTATAACCTACCTTTATAACTATATACTATAAGCCTCTTACAGTTAGAAGACTCTATACTAGTTATAGTATAAGCACTTCTAGGGTAAAGATACTATATAATTTACCTAGCCTAACCTTTTACACTTAAGAGTCTATAGCTATAAAGCATATATACTTATAGTAAATACTTAGCTTTACTGCTAACGCCTAAAAAGGCTTACTCTATATACATAGATAGGTTATCTTATTAGCTACACTTTAAGTAACCTATACTGCATTTAGAATCCCCTTTATAGTAAAGTATTTATAATAAGAGATATTATCTTTAATAAAAAGCTTATCTTTAATAGTAACCTAAAGGCCTTTACTAAGAATATTTATAAGTTAGACCTTTAAGATATTTAACATACTATTAACTACTTTATTCTTAAAGGCTAGTATAATATAACTACATCCTATATAGCTAATAAGGAGGCTAATAAGATCTATAAAGACTATAATAAAGCTAAAGAGATACCTCTAGGCGCTACCCTAAGCGCCCTAAGTGTAGTAGAAATACCTTCTAATAGGCCTCTAGCGCTATACACTAAGTCTTAGTTTAAGCTTATAACGCTACTACTAACACCCCTAAGATTAGCGTTCTTTACTACACTTACAGTAGCGTTTATAGGGGGGTAAGAAGAATCTTAATAAGCTAATAAAACCTTTTTTCTAATATACTACTAGTAGTTATATATATCTTTTAAGGCTATATTTCTTACTAGGTATATATATAATAAGCATTTTTATATATATAACTCTATAAAAAACAAATAATAACTAATAGATAGCACTAGAACGCCTAGGTTATAAGCTAGCCCCCTATAAGACTTTATATAAAGTATAGACTAATCCTTAAAACGCTATTATATAATAGGATTATATAGTCTAAAGCTAGTACTTATAGTATCTCTAGAGGGAGCCTATTATAAAGCTAATACCCTATATAGCACCTACTAGAAGGAACTTCTGCTGCTTCCTACGTCTTATAGTTAACTTTAATACTATCCCCTTAAAGACGCCTTCTATAAAGCTAAGATATTACACCTTAATAGCTATATAACCTTATACTTATAGTAAGAGGTATCTAAAGCTTCTATATATAGTAATTAGATTCTTAGTTACTATTAGGTCTACACCTATAAGCTTAATAAGTATAGCTACCTTATTAAAGTAAAGGCTAGGCTTATAATATAAAGTAACTAATAGGTAAAAGATAATAGAGATATATATACTATAACGCTTATAGGTATATCTTTCTAAATCCTAATAGCTATAGCTACCTACTTTAATTATAAGCTGCTCTAATATAATATAGTAAACGCGTTTATATATATAGATATTAATAAGGAAATATATATAGAGATACTACCTAAATACTATAAGAAAGGCGTTATTCTACGCCTCTAGAAGGCTCTCTATAGGTTACGCTGTTTACCTATACTCTAGTAAAAGCACTTTAAGAAGGGCCTTATAGCATAAGGCTTTAAATATATAGCTAAAGAGGATTACTATTAGCAGAAAAGAGAGGTTACTTTCTTCTTTTATGTTAATAATTACATTCTTACCTTCCTAAAGGCCTATAAGCTTATAGTAATAGATAAGCTATATATACTATAGGCTAAATACTACCTTAAAGGCAGTAAGAATCTCTAGTAGTTTCTTAGCCTTAAGGTTATATATAACTAAAAAACCTATTACTTATAGCTCTTATAGGCTATATACGCTAAGAAGTATAAGAAACTACTTCCTATATATACTAATGTTATAAATAATAATACTATCTAGTATACGCCTATAATAAAGAAAGAGCTGCTGCTACATAAAGATAATACACCTCCTATAGAGATTTACTATTATTAACATAAAGTTAGTACTATCCTTTATGCTGCTGTAATAATACGCCTAGATATTACCTTTACTATAAGTAGGCTTATAAGATTTAATTAAAATCCTTTAGATGTATACTAGAAAGCTGCTAATAGAGTCCTTTAATACCTCTATAAAACGTAATACCTTTATTTTTACTTTAGCGTTAAGCTAGGTAGTAAAGATAATACCTTTAAAGTTACCTCTAATGTAAGCTTTAGTAATAATACTCTAACCTAAAGGAGCTTATAAGCCTTTATAATAAAGCTTTTTAGAGGCCTTATTATATAGTAAGCTAATAGATAGAATATAGTTACTACCTTAATAATAGAAATAGAGCTGCTTACACTTACTTAAGCTGCTAAGGAGGCGCTTTTTATAAGCTAATTAATCTTATAACTTTAGATCTAACTACCTACATAGTATAGAGATTAATCCTTATATACGTTAATAAAGGTAATACTAATAAGAGTATAAATCTAATGTAATAACTAGCAGACTATAAAGCTTATTATAAGTAAGATTTTATAGCTATATACTAAGCTCTACTACATTAATATTTATAACTATTAGCTACATTAAGAATTTACTAATAGCTATATAGACGTTATATACACCCTATTATTAGAGCTTATAGCAGACAGCTTAATAAAGGCCCTTAATTTAGTAAAGTATAATACCTTCCTTCTCTAGCTTAATATAACTAATAAGAAGGAGGTCCTTAAAGCTAACTACATAAGGGATCTTATAATTAATAAAGCCTACCTATAGGTAGAGATAGCTAAGCTTAATATATAGGCAGTAGAAAAAACAATCTTATAAGTGTATAAGCTAGTAGGAAAAGCCTTCTTATATACGCTAAGATTACATAATATTAATGCCTTTTTCTGCTGTCTGTAGAGGCTATAGAGAAGTCTTTCCCTAAGGGGGTGTATTAAATTAAAGGGTGTATATATATAGAGTGTAACCTATATATATAGGGCGTAGGCCTAGAGATAGGCTTAAGCCTAGTGTAGCTAGCTCTTTACTAAATACTAGAGGGACTACTATAGGCTTCTTCCTAAGCAGTAGGCTCTAGTTATAGCCTTAGGCGCCTAGAAATAGGGTTCTTATAGGCCTAAGTTAGAGGCTAGCGCAGTAGGGCATAATAGTTATAGTTATATATATAAGCAATATATATAATTAACCTATTACTATAACCCTTAATAATCTAATAATAGCCTTATGTAGCTGTGTTATAGCTTAGCTGTATAGCCTTACTAGGAGCTATATTATGTAACTACTTATAGGGATTATATTTCTATAAGCTTAGCTTATAATCCTCTTTTTCTTAATTTAAGCACTTTATAAACCTTTAGACCTATACCTAGCTATACGCTCTAGCTTATAACAGTTATAAGCTTAGCTCCTATTAAATTATTTTAAACCTCTATTTTATAATTATATATATAAGATTATAATACTTAACTGCTATAGCTTCTCTTAAGGTTAATTCTATTACTAAGATAACTAAACTTAATAGCTATTATAACTAGCCTATATAGTTTTAGTAGCTTAAGTACACCTATAAGATCTAAAGTATATAGGAATATATTAACTTAGACGCTTATAATACAGTAGATCTCCTAAGCCTCCTAGAGTTAGTTCTAACTATTTATAATATTGTTAAAAAACGTTAATATACCTAAGAAGATAAATATTGAAAGAAGTAAGTAAAATATAAAGCTTAAAAGGCAGCTTAGGATGCTAACTAAACTCCTATTAAGACTATTAAGAGCTTATAGGAAAATAACCCTTTAGGGCTGTCTACTAGAGTCCTAAGGGACTCCTTATTTAAAGGGGTCCCTCCTAAGCGCCCTCCTCCTATTATAATAAAGGATATTAAAGAAGAATAGAATTACTATATTAAGGTAGTAACTACTTAAGCGCCTCTATACTTATAGCTTACCTCTTACTACTAGTATATCTAGAATTAGATTATAAAGACTATAAGTATAATGCTCTTAATAACTACTTAGCTTAAAGCTAATATATATAGCATAATATCTCTCTAAAGCACTATATACTCCCTCTAGTAAAACCTAACACCTAATAATACTACTACTTAATTTATAGTATATAAAGAATATAAGTAAGTCCTAGATAAAGTAAGGGGGGGAGCTAACCCTATTAAGTAGTATAAGAAGTAGTACTATACTTACCTCTAAGCTTAGGTATATAGCATCTAGGATATTAATAGCATACTTACTACTAAGGACTTCTTAAATACTATTAAGGCCTAAATAAACCCCTTATAGGGTAATTAAGCCTATAAGACGCTAGTTTAAGACCTTAAGATAGGTAAGCCTATACTTACCCTAGATAAGCTTAAAAGGATCTTTAGCGCTATATCTTATAATAACGCTATATATAAGCCCTTAACTAAGAACTAAGGCGCTTACTCTACCCTTATAGGACAGTCTAATGCCTATAAGAAGTAACTCTACTAATACCCTTATAGCTAGAAGTATCTATAGACACCTTAGTAGTATACCTAAGTTAAATTTACCTTAATAGGTAAGGTTAAGTTAAGAATATAAGTTAGGGTTAATAAATTAAAAGCTAAAGAAATTATTAAGGTAATTAATAGCTACTAATAGAAGAGTATATAGAAAGACCTTATAGAAAAAGGATAGCTTAACAAAATAAAGAACTCTAAAGCTAAAGCCCTAGAGAATACCTACCTAAGTAACATTATTATAGTCCTAATCTTACCTAAGCTTGTATAGCCTACTAGTATCTAGTTACTATATACTATCTTTTTAACAGCCTATAGGGGGCCTTACCTACTCTCTAAGAGCACTATTATAGATAACTATAGAGCTATACACCTTATTAATAATAAGAGCCTTCTAGAAGTAGACTCTTATATACTATTAACTTATAAGGACTATATAGAGGTAGGCTCTTCCTCCCTTCTAGTCCTTAGGCGTAGAAGAAGGGTTATACCTAATGCCCTTAATAGCCTAGGAGGTCTTAACACTTAGCCTCTTATACTTAAGAACGTAGCCTATATTAAAGATTTCTATATTAATATTATTTTAGAAATGCTTCTACTTAATAGTAAAATCTAGTACTATAGACTTAACTATACCTTACGCTATAGGGACCTTATAAGTAGAATTATTATAAAGAAGCTTATAAGAAAGTAAAACCTAGTCTTCTTTAAATATAATAAGCTTACTTATTACTATAAGTTCCCTATTCCTATAAGCCTACACTTAGTTATAGTAACTATAAGACCTAGATAAATATAACCTTTATATAGACGCTACTAAGATTAGGTAGATAATATATATCTCTAGCACTTACATATAGGACACCTTTTACTAGACGCTTTTAGGCACTTAGTCTACTACATAAGGGAAGTTAAAATTAACAGCCTAATAAGACTTATATATAAACACTATACTTAAATATATATAAAAAACCTTATCTCTAGAGGATCCTCTAGAGCTAGAGTAATTTACCTTTAGTATTATGTTTCCTAAGACGTCTTTAACTATCTACGCTTATAAGAAAGGTTTTCCTAGCTGCTAGTTATAAAAGATAAGTATATAAAACGCCTTATTAGGTTCCCTCTATATAATAAAACTTAGAATTTAATTTTTAGTAGCTTAAAGTAACTAGATGTAAGGGGTGTAGCTACCTATATAACGCAGTAGTATACGTCTAGCAGCATCTATACGCTCTGCGTGCAGACAGTTAGTTTAATTCTAACTGTAGGAAGCTACTTTTATAGAAGTCTAATTAGCTACTAGAGCCCTACAAAAGTAGAGCCCTAGGCCCTATATACATAATAGGGCTCTAATAATAGTGTATTACACCTATATATTATGTTTTCCCTTTATAATAATCCTATATTATGTTAGGTAAAAATAAGCTAACCTTCTAATGTTTAATAAGATAAAGTAGTTTTCCTCCTATATAGATTATAGGAGGTTTTTCTCTCTACCTATATAAATTAATAAGTACTATATATATAGAATAGTGTAAGGGAATACTTTACTAGTTCCTACCTAGATAGTGAATAATATAAGACTCCTATTGCTGTAAGGGGTGTAGCTATTATTAGTTAATAATAGGGGTGCCTTAATTAAATGTATCTACACTAAAGAGGGGAGATAGGAGAATCTACACTCTAGCTGCTCTCTAGGGGATAACTAGTAGCCTACTAGGTAGGCTATAGTTAGCAAAAGGTTATTCTATACGTAAGCTCTACTTATACTTATTATCTATAGTAAAGCCTATAATAGTATCCCCCCCCCTTAGGCCTTAGTGTCCCCCTAGTAGCCTACTTATAGTCCTCCTAAGCCTATATATTTTTAACTTAATCTAAAGGTTCTTAAGTAGGCTTACTATACCTAACCTATTTAACTAGCGCCTATAGCACCTTATTTCTACTATACTCTCTTATAGCTAAGATCTTTTTAATAGCCTACTTAGGCTTACTCTTAATATAGGTAACAAGCAGTAGGTAGAAGTTATCTACCTATTATCTAGAGAGGGGGTTACTAGGTGCCTACTAGAGGAGGTCTATATTAAACACCTTATACACCCCTCTTAGTATATCTAGCTCTACTACATTAGAGGAGATAATTCTTATAACTTTATACTTATAGTGTAGCTAATTAAGTTTCCTTAAGGGTCTAGGTGTAGTTATATTAGCTAGGGACAGCTAGACTATATCTTCTACTTAGTATCTCTCTATAAGGCTGTAGTAGCAGTTTGCTAACTCCTCTTAGTTATACTTAGCTGCTATTATTACAGCCTATACTATATAGAGAGTATCCTTCTAGCGTTATACTAGCTTAGTAGTAGCTACTTTCTAGCTATTCTCTAGTTATATATCTACTATAGGAAATAGATTAGTATAGAACCTATAATTAAGGAAGAAGAGGCTAAATCCTATAGTAGTAGCAGTTTAGTTATTAAGCGTTAGTTAGGTAGCTAGTAAGTACCTATCCTAGTTATCTTAAGTAAAGTATATAACTATCTAGAGAATAGCTTAGATCTCCTAATTAAACTGCTTAGTGCTGCTATCTATTTAGGGATAAAAGGAGGTACTAAGTAGCTAGTAGGCACTAGTAAGCTTATAGAAGCGTCTCTAGAAGCAGCTAGTCTAGTTACTCCCTCTATTACTAACTATAGTCTTAGGTATCCTATAGGTAGCATAAAAGATCTTTATAAAGCGCTCTATATAGGCTTCTACTTCTATTATCTTTATATCTTCTAGTATAACGCCTTTACCTAGCTAGTCTATAATAACCTATAGGTAGTAGGTGCCTTTTATCTTTATTAGTAAGAGGTAGGTAATAAAGTCTATAGAAATTTCTAACTACCTCTAGCTAGGCACTAGTAGAGGCTGCAGTAAACCCTTCTTAGCCTACTGCTAGATATAGCTATAACTATAGACGTTATAGTTACTAATAAACCTCCTAACTAGTTTCCTTAGGTGTAGCTAGTACTACCTTTATATAATTAGTTCTAGCGTTCTATTACGCCTTAGGTAGGTAGTAGTTAGTATATTATGTAATTTCTATATAATTATTATTTACAGCTAGTTAAGGGGATTATCTAAATTACAGCTTCTTAGGACCTATATCTTATCTCTAAAAAGGAGCTAATAGTGTTAGTTAATATAGCACTCTATAATCTACGCCTTTAGCTAGAGCTCTAGTAGGAAGCTATAGGCCTGCTAGTGTATAGTAGTATATACCTTTTAGTAGTCTTTATTCTTAGCTACTATATTATTCTATAACTATTATAGCTCCTTATTACTTAGGAAGACTACTATATTAGGGACCTTAGGTGTAGTACGTTAGGTAGGGACTAGCTAGGCCTTATTAGAGATAACTTAAATAACCTAGCCTTACTCTCTCTTATTATTCTATCTCTTTAGTGTATTTTATTCTCTATAAGATAAAGCGTCTAGGACTACTACTAACCTTTTAGGCCTATACTTAAGGTAGAAGTTATACTAAGTAAGCTCTTCTACCTACTAGCTTTACTGCTTAGTAAGCTATTACTTCTTTATAAAGTACTATAGGCTTTAGTAGTTAGTTAACACTTAGAACCTAGTAGTACTTTAGAGCTCTACCCTCTACGCTTAGAGGTATATTAGCATTACTAATAACTCCTTATTATATATAGAATAGTTATATTATACTAGTATAAACTTTTATAAGTAGTAGGCTACTATATAGGTATTCCTACTCTTATCTTCTTAAGATATTACCTCCCTTAGGGTATAGCTAAAGCAGTTAGTCTCTATAGTAGTAGAGGTATTAGGGTTAAACTAGTAGAGCACTAGTTATCTTATAAAGAGCTCCTTTAAACGCTAGAAGGCTGCGTCTTCTACTAGTAACTACTAGAAGGTTACCTTCTTCTTTATAAAGGCTGTTAAGAGCTCTATAAGTGCTATATAGTTTAGGAGGAAAATATAGTAGTAATTTATAAATCCTAGGAAACTTTATATCCTCTTTATATTAGTAGGCGCTAGCTACTTAATAATAGCCTTAACCTTATTTAGGTTATAAAATAGGCCTTATCCTATATTAATAATAAAGCCTATATATTTTATAGTAGTAACTACAAACTTATACTTATTAAGGTCTAGGTTAAGACTAGCTGCTCCTAGGGTGTATAGCACTTAGCGCACCTTATCTATATAGTCCTTCTTAGAGCTGCTTATAAAGATAAGTATATTATTAAAGTATACTATAATAAAGTTATTAAGGTATTTCTAGAGAATAGTGTTAATATACTACTAGAAGGTTACTAACGCCCTAGTAAGGCTAAAGAGGGTAACTAGCTATTTAAATAGGCTGTACCTTATGTAAAAGGCTATCTTCCTTTTATACCCCTTTATAACCTAGATCTTATAGAACGTAGTAATAACATCTAGCTTAGTGTACTACTTAGCAGTAGCTACCCTCTAGAGGGTCTCTAATATTAGGGGTAGTATATAGCAGTCTTTCTTTATAATAAGGTTAAGTATATAGTAGTTAATATAGAAGTAAATTCCCCCCTCTAGCTTCTTTATAAAGAGTATTAGCGCCCTAGCAGCAGAGCTACTAACGTATATAAAGCCTTTATCTAGAAGGTCCTCTAGGGTCTTCTTTAGGATAAGGAGCTTTTTATAAGATATATTATATATAGGTCCTTAGGGGAGCACTAGCTCCTTACTATCTAGCCCCTTCTTTAGGTTAATCTTATAGTTAACGCCTAGTTAAAAGGGTAGTAGGGAATTTACCTTTACTAGATTAAATAATAGGTAGAATTCCTTTAGGAGGTCTATTAGTATTCTTTTGTTAAGGTCTATAGGCTTCTTAGGCCTTAATACTATCTTAATATCCTTTAAGCTAATAAATATTACCTACGCTACTACTCCCCTAGAGGGTAGCTTCTCTTAGGTAACTTACTAGCATACTGCTATAAATAATAAGGCTAATAGGAACTAAGTAAAGTAAATCTCTTATAGTTATATTAGTTTCTTTTAGGTAGTAAGGTAAGCCCTTACCTATCTTACGCTATAGTAGACTAGTTACTTCCCTATATTATATACTATATAGTTAGCCTCTATTTATAGTTTCCTAAGGAATATATTCTTATTTAGGCTGTTAATAATATATATATAGATAGTCTATATATAACTACTAACCTCTAGCTAGAGAGTAGCTACCCCTCTAGTGTAGACTATTATACTCCTCTTAGTAAAAGCACTAAGTGTATATTTAGTATAGTCTATAAGCAGTAAGTAGAGGGAATAAGTAAAAGTATAATTTACTATAGCGTAGGTATTACACCTAGTGTCTAATAAAGCTTTTATAATATATCTTTTATTAACTTATACTGTAATTAAAGCTAATAAGCTTTCTATATAGCCTTTCTCTTTAAATACTTTCTACCCCTCTTATTCCTCCCTAGTAGGCTTAGGTGCTTAACTTTATATCTAAGCTACTTTTTTTCTAAGTCTGTATTCTTAGTTAATTAGTTAACCTCTCTATTAGAGTAGGTAGGTACTAGCTATTAGGGTAGTACTATAGTCTTTATAGCCTTAGATACTTAAAAGGTTTTAGCTTTAGTGTGCTTTAGGTAATCCTACTTTAGGTAGCCCCTTTTATAGTAACAGTAGTAATATTATATTTCCTCCTTACTAGAGGAGTTATAGTCCTTTAAGGTCTTAACCTTATAGGCCTTAATAACACTTATTATCTAGATATCTCTATTATAGTTAACCTAAGTAGTTACTAGATGCTTTAGTCTATAGAAGTTTATATAGTCTAGCTTTTCTAATATAGTTTAGACTCTTATAAGCTAACTACTATAGTCTGCTAGTAGGTTAACTACTACTAAGCTTCTCTATAGACTAAGCTTTAAAGCTTCTTTAAGGAGGGTAATCTTTATATTATCTACCTAGCTGCCTCTATTAGCTTTAGCTAGGACTCTCTCCTACTTTAGTAGGAAGTTAGAGAGAGACTAGTTCTCTCTCTAGCAGAGAGTATATAGTAATATAGTAGTATAGAACTAAGTATTTAGGTTCTTATATATTTAGTTAAAGTATACTATAAAGTCTTTAGGGTTATATATACTACTATTACCTTTTAGGGTATAGAAAGTAGTAACTACCTACTAGGGACTAGTTTCTAGATAGAAGTTAATTAGGTACTAGACTTCTCTTTTAGACTAGTAGAACTACTAGTCTATAGTAATTTTATCTCTTATCTACTAGGCCTAGCTAGTATATTTACTTCTCTTACTTAAGAACTTTAATAGGTTAGGTAGAGGTTTACACTAGATAGTCTTATAAGGGACTACTAGAGGCCTACTAGTAGTATAGCTTAAGGTTATATTCTTAGTTATAGGTGTAGTCTTAATCTACCTTAATAATTTGTTAGTAAGCTTAATAATCCTCTACTAGAGGGGACCTACTATAGTATTTACTGCTATAGTAATCTAAGCCTCTAGGACCTCTTAGTTAGTTAAGGCGTCTATAATATAGGTATATAGTAGATTAGTAGGGCATTAAAGAGATACTAAGGGTTTAAGTAAGTGTAGATATATAAGGGGTATAGCTATTATTAGTTAATAATAGGGGTGCCTTAATTAAATATATCTATACTAAAGAGGGGAGATAGGAGAATCTACACTCTAGCTGCTCTTTAGGGGATAACTAGCAGCCTACTAGGTAGGCTATAGTTAGCAAAAGGTTGTTCTATATGTAGGCTCTGCTTATACTTATTATCTATAGTAAAGCCTATAACACTAGAAGCCTAGGTGTTATAATAAAGGGGACTGTTAATCTAAGTTTTTTATAGTAATAGGGACTGTATTATTATTAGCTATAAAGGTAATAAGCAATCTAATTATAAGTAATAGGTATAAGAGAAAGGGATTATTATTAAGCTCCTACTGCCTTACACTAAGAAGCTAGTAGGAGGGGGTAAATAAGTAGGCTAAGAGGCTATTAATAAAAGTATTATTATACACCTAGCAGCTAGACTTCTAGTAAATATATAGGAAGAGCTAGTTCTTACTAGTATTTATATTCTTAATTTAAGCCTATAAGAATTACTAAGCTAGAAGTCCTCCTATAAAGTTAAGCTTTAATAGTTCTACTACTACTTTAGGTAGTAGAACACTATACCCTTTATTAGGTATATAGAAAGCCTACTTCTACACTAGGGAGGGCTCTTTACCTATAGCTGCTAAGTATACCTGCTTATAAGAGATTATAAAAAAGGTATTAAGAAAACAGATTTTAAAGTGTTTCCCTATAGGTATATTAGATATCTAGTAGGCTATATACTAGAAACGTATAACCTATATAGAATCTAGGTGCCTACACTTAAGTAGGTAATTATTATATATAATATTACGTTTAATAAGTTACTTTTTTACCTAGGATAATAAGACCTTAAAGAGCTATTAGGAAGTGTAGCTAAGGAGATTATAAAGTTTATTAGTAAGTTAATTAATATAGCTAATATAGCTATTTAGTCCCTTAGTATCCTAAATAATAATATAAATATAAATAATACACCTATAGATAAGATGCAGTTAGCTAATCTTCTGTTAACTTAAGACGTTAAGTATAGGAGATTAGCTCTAAAGAGTATAGACCTAGATAACTAGGCTTATAAGAACCTAGAACTAGACAGCCTGCAGTTAGGAGGACTACTTACTCTAGATCTAACTTCTAACCCTTCTATAAGGCTTAGGGGTAGAGGTAAAACTATTAAAATTAATATTAATAAAGTAGATATAGATAAAAACCTAATTACTAAAAGTAAAGTAGTACTTAAAGACGTAGACTGCCTACCTAAAGGCATAGACTATATATATACTGCAGATAGGGCATAAAGGCCTAGATACCCTTATAGTAATAAGCGCCTAGCTGTTATATAGGGTAAATAAGCTGCCTAAGGTAAGAAAATAATCTTACTAGAAATTATAGTTAATATAAGCCTATAGAAACCCTTATAATAAATACTAAAACTAAAGTAATAGAAGGTCTTTTATAAAGAGATATACTTAAGTAAGTATATCTAATAGAGGAAAGCCTATAATAATCTAAATACTAAGAGTATCTTAATAATAATAACCTTATTACACTTATAATAATAGGTTTTTAATTAGAACTCTTTTTTCTCTACCTTCTTACCTAATTAGCAAAAAGCTAAGGAAGAGGGGAGTTTTATATACTACACTATACACGCTATAGTAAGAGGAGCTATTAAGAGGAGCTTTATAAAGCGCCTCTTAACTAATAAGAACCTTACTCTCTATAAGGAGGACCTTATTAATCCCCTACGCTACTAAAAAGATCTTTCTTAACTGCTACCTATAGTTAAGAAACTATTTTAAGAAGCTTCTAATAAGAAGATAAAGAAGCATAAAGATATAAGCACTTATAAAATTATTAACTATATATTAATAGATAGTACTTCTCTGCTATTAAAATAGGTATATATCTATAAGTTTATAAATAGCCTTCTTAACTACTATAAAGTAAGAGTCTATATATATAGAAATATATAAGAATTAGATTCTCTTTAGAATACATATACTACTATACTTATAGTAAAGATCTTCTAGTTAGTTATAGCTCTTATAGTATAATTTAATCTTAAAGCTATATAATATAATGTTAATAGTGCCTTCCTTTATTTAAAGTTAGATCTAGATATACTACCTATCTATATTAAGCTTATAGATAGATACTATTAAGAAGGTAAGTATATAAGGCTTTAATACGCTTTATACAGCCTCTATAATACACCCCTACTCTAGTACTTAACGTTCTTAGCAACCTTTAGGCGCCTAGGCCTAACCCTATATACAGAAGATTAATATATGTTTTAGACTATAGATAAGAAGGTAATTATTATAGTCTACGTTAATAACTTTATTATACTACGCTACTAAGATAATAAAGCTAAGGCCTAGAGGATTATTAATAGCATTAAGGCTAAGTATAACCTTAAGGACTAAGGCTTAGTAAACTACTTCCTTAGTGTGTATGTTATTAGAGATAGGCCTATAAGAAAGGTATACCTAGTCTATAATAATTATATTAAATAGATTACTAAGCGCTTTAAACTTACTAATAAAGTCTACCTTACTACCCTACTTCTATATATTAAATTTAAACTATATAAAGGATAAGCAATAAGGTAAAAAGTAAAAGACTACTAAAAAAAGGTTAGTAGTATACTATATATAGTAATTATAGTTAGACTAGACGTAGCATTTATAGTAGTAATTCTCTTATACTTTCTTATAAACCTAGGACTAATTTATATATATATAATTAATTAATATATCTAATACTTATATAAGACTTAGTATCTTACACTTACCTACAGCTTAAAAGAAGCAGCAGAAGTAGTAGCTTAAGCGCTTATAATTACTAGAGATATAAGTTTTATAGATAATAAAGAAACATAATAGTCTTCTTAGGGATATATTATTTTGCTATTTAGAGGACCTATCTAGTAGAAAGCAGCACGCTAGAATATAGTTACTACCTTAATAATAGAGGTAGAGCTACTAAGTCTTAAGTATATAGCTAAGGAGACTATAGCTCTTTAGCGCTTTTTCTAGGATATTAATCTTAAAGTTAGAAGTACCTAGAATATTTACTGTAATAATTAGCAAACTATTTACCTTATTATAAGTAAGGGGGTAAGAATAACAACCTGCCTTTAGTATATTAATATCTAAAACATATAGCTTTATAAAAAGTATATAGCAGGTAGATTCTAAGTAGTTTACTTAGTAATAAACTAAATACTAGCTAATAGGCTTACTAAAAACCTCTTATAATAGAAGTTTAAGCACTTTAGAAGCCTATTATACTTATTTAATTTATAGTTACTTATTATAGAGGTAGACACTAGCGTATAGTAAGATAATTCTTATTTAGGCTATACCTAGAAGAAATAATAGCCTAAAGGCTACCCCCCCCCCCTATAAACAAACTTTTCTAGCCTGTAAGCCCTACTAAGAAGAATTCCTAGCCTACAGGCCCTAATGCTAAAGATAATTCTACCCTAAAGGGCTATATATAAGAGAATAACTAGCCTAAAGGCCTTACTACTTTATATAGTAATTAAGATAGCAGCCTATAGGGGCTATAAGGGTATCCCTAATAAGAAGCTTAATTACCTCTAGGAAGGAGGCTTTCTTACCCTTATACTTAGGGCTAGCTATAGGGGTAGAGCTATAAGCTTTACTACCTAATAGACTAGCCCTAAGTAGAGCTAGGTATATAGGTGTTAGATTATTAAGGGTTGCAGTAATAGGTTAATTATATGTATTACTTATATATATAACTATAACTATTATGCCTTACTGCGCTAGCCCCTAACTTAGGCCTATAAGAACCTTATTTCTAGGCGCCTAAGGCTATAACTAGAGCCTACTGCTTAGGAAGAAGCCTATAGCAGTCCCTCTAGTATTTAGCAAAGGGCTAGCTACACTAGGCTTAAGCCTATCTCTAGGCCTACACCCTATACGTATAGGTTACGCCTTATATATATACACCCTTTAATTTAATATACCCCCTTAGGGAAAGACTTCTTTATAGCCTCTACAGACAGCAGAAAAAGGCGTTAATATTATGTAATCTTAGCGCGTAAGAAGGCTTTTCCTACTAGCTTATATACTTATAAGATTGTTTCTTCTACTACCTATATGTTAGGCTTAGCTATCTTTACCTACAGGTAGGCTTAATTAATTATAAGATCCCTTATATAGTTAGTTTTAAGAACCTCCTTCTTATTAGTTATATTAAGCTAGAGAAAGAAAGTATTATGCTTTACTAAATTAAGGGCCTTTATTAAGCTGTCTGCTATAAGCTTTAATAATAGGGTGTATATAACGTTTATATAGCTGTTAGTAAATTCTTAGTGTAGCTAATAGTTATAAATATTAATATAGTAGAGCTTAGTATGTAGCTATAAAATCTTACTTATAATAAGCTTTATAGTCTGCTAGTTATTACATTAGATTTATACTCTTATTAGTGTTACCTTTATTAATATATATAAGGATTAGTCTCTACGCTGCGTAGGTAGTTAGATCTTAAGTTATAAGATTAATTAGCTTATAAAAAGCGCCTCCTTAGCAGCTTAAGTAAGTATAAGTAGGTCTACTTTTATTATTAAGGTAGTAATTATATACTATATATTAGCTTACTATATAATAAGGCCTCTAAAAAGCTTTATTATAAAGGCTTATAAGCTCCTTTAGGTTAGAGTATTATTACTAAAGCTTACGTTAGAAGTAACTTTAAAGGTATTATCTTTACTACCTAGCTTAGCGCTAAAGTAAAGGTAAAGGTATTACGTTTTATAGAGGTATTAAAGGACTTTATTAGCAGCTTTCTAGTATGTATCTTAAGGGTTTTAATTAAATCTTATAAGCCTGCTTATAGTAAAGGTAACGTCTAGGTGTGTTATTACAGTAGTATAAAAGATAGTGCTAACTTTATGTTAATAATAGTAAATCTCTATAGGAGGTGTATTATCTTTATATATTAGTAGCTCTTTCTTTATTATAGGTGTATACTAAGTAGTATTATTATCTATAACATTAGTATATATAGGAAGTAGTTTCCTATACTTCTTAGTGTATACAGCCTATAAGAGCTATAGGTAATAGGTTTCTTAGTTATATATAACCTAAAGGCTAAGAAACTACTAGAGATTCTTACTACCTTTAAGGTAGTATTTAGCCTATAGCGTATATAGCTTATCTATTACTATAAGCTTATAGGCCTTTAGGAAGGTAAGGATGTAATTATTAATATAAAAGAAGAAGGTAACCTCTTCTTTCTACTAATAGTAATCCTCTCTAGCTATATATTTAAAGCCCTACACTATAAGGCCCTTCTTAAAGTGCCTTTACTAGAGTATAGGTAAATAGTATAACCTATAGAGGGCCTTCTAGAGGCGTAGGATAACGCCTTTCTTATAGTGTCTAGGTAGTATCTCTATATATATTTCCTTATTAATATCTATATATATAAATACGTTTACTACGTTATATTAGAGTAGCTTATAATTAAAGTAGGTAGCTATAGCTATTAGGATTTAGAAAGATATACCTATAAGCGTTACAGTATATATATCTCTATTATCTTTTACCTATTAGTTACCTTATATTATAAGCCTAGCCTTTACTTTAATAAGGCAGCTATACTTATTAAGCTTATAGGTGTAGACCTAATAGTAACTAAGAATCTAATTACTATATATAGAAGCTTTAGATACCTCTTACTATAAGCATAAGGTTATATAGCTGTTAAGGTGTAATATCTTAGCTTTACAGAAGGTATCTTTAAGGGGATAGTATTAAAGTTAACTATAAGATATAAGAAGCAGTAGGAGTTCCTTCTAGTAGGTGCTATATAGGGTATTAGCTTTATAATAGGCTCCCTCTAGAGATACTATAAGTACTAGCTCTAGACTATATAATTCTATTATGTAATAGCGTTCTAGGGATTAGTCTATACTTTATATAAGGTCTTATAGGAGGCTAGCCTATAACTTAGGCGTTTTAGTGCTATCTATTAGTTATTATTTATTTTTTATAGAGTTATATATATAAGAATGCTTATTATATATACGCCTAGTAAGAAAAACAGCTTTAAAAGATATATATAACTACTAGTAGTATATTAGAAAGAGGGTTTTATTAGCTTATTAAGATCCTTCTTACCTCCCTATAAACGCTGCTATAAGTATAGTAAAGAACGCTAATCTTAGGGGTGTTAGTAGTAACGTTATAAGCTTAAACTAGGACTTAGTATGTAGCGCTAAAGGCCTATTAGAAGGCGTTTTTACTACGCTTAGAGCGCTTAAGGTAGCACCTAGAGGCGCCCCCTTAGCTTTATTATAGTCTTTATAGATCTTATTAGCCTTCTTATTAGCTATATAGGATATAGTTATATTATGCTAGCCTTTAAGAATAAGGTAGTTAATAGTATATTAAATATCTTAAAGGTCTAACTTATAAATATCCTTAGTAAGAGCCTTTAAGTTACTATTAAAGATAAGCTTTTTATTAAAGATAATATCTCTTATTATAAATACTTTACTATAAAGAGGATTCTAAATACAGTATAAGTTACTTAAAGTGTAGCTAATAAGATAACCTATCTATATATATAGGGTAAGCCTTTTTAAGCGCTAGTAGTAAAGCTAAGTGTCTACTATAAGTGTATATACTTTATAGCTATAGACTCTTAAGTATAAAAAGTTAGGCTAGGTAAATTATATAGCGTTTTTACTCTAGAAGTGCTTATATTATAACTAGTATAGAGTCTTCTAACTATAAGAGGCTTATAGTATGTAGTTATAAAGGTAGGTTATAAAAGTGTAAATTTTAGGCTAAAGGACGTCTAGAAGCTTTATATAAATAGCTATACACCTAGCCTTATACTTAATTATAGCTGTAATACGCTCTATAGTGCTATTTTACACTTAGGTATTTAGGGTGCTTACCTTAATATATATACTATATACATTAAGGCTTATAGAAACCTTATTATTATTAGCTAACTTATTATTAGTCTTAATTACTTTTACCTTATAGCTATAGTGTACTTTAAGTATAGTAAGGAAGTCTATAATTATTATAAGTAGTATATCTGTTTTTAGGTATAGAGGTAAAAATCCTAAGTCTAGCCTATTATGTAGTCTAAAAAGAGTATATAGAAGAAGTAGCCTATATAGCCTACCTTAAGGTTATAAAAGTTAACTATAAGGTAGTTACTAGGCTTTATATAGATAACTAACTCTTATAGGCTCTTTTAAACTATTTAATAAGCCTTACTTAAGGTATAAGCCTTATAGTTAACTATTATAATAGGCTTATTAAAACCTTAGATACACACCTTATAAGTAATATTAGAGATCCTCTTAAGCGCTTTTAGGCTAGGGTATCTAAGGCGTTAGTGCTAGGTAAGAAGGTTACTAAGGATAGGCTTCCTATAGGTAGCTATTATAAAGGCGTTTCTTTTACGCTTTAGGTGTAGTATCTTATCTACATAAATAGCTAGTAGGGAGACTATAGCTATAAGTATAGCTTCTAACAAAAAGGACTAATAGTTAAGCACCTACTAGCTATAAACCTTATTAATATAGGTAATAAAAGACTTATCTACTTTATATAGGTAATTATTACTTAGGCTTATATCCTACTAGATTCTTTACTACTACAGCTTTAAGAAGAATATAAGGTTAGTAGTAATACCTCTATAAAGGGTAATATTATATAAAGTAAGCTTAATAATGTAATTCTTATATACTTAGAGCTTAATCTCTATAGTACTATACACCTTAATAAGTAGCTACTATATACTTACCTATATAAAGTTATCTATAGGTATACTATAGAGGGTCTTAAACTATATAGTATTATTAAATATATAGATATTACTACTTAAGTTAAGTATTACTAACTTAGCTAAGTAATATTAGCTCTTAGTAATATAAAAGGAGGCTATAGAAATCTTACTTTAGCACTTACTATAAAGTTAATTAAAGCCTTTAGCTAATATTCTTACTACTTAGAGCTTCTTAGTAAGAGCCTTATTAGTCTAGAGGCGTATTTTAATAAGCCTTTTAACATTTTTACTTAGCAGTCTATTATTTCTCTTTAGGTAAGGGAGTATATAAAAGCACTATATAATACTATAATAAGAGCCTATATAAAGCTTATAGGTAGTATCTAAGGTTATATACTTTATAGGTAGTATCTTTACTATACTTATACTTATACTTAAGTGCTTATACTTTATAGTTATACTAGCCTCTTATAAAGGTAGAGAGGTTTTTACCTCCTTAGCTAATAATACTTCTTTTCTCTTATACCCTCTATAGTTACAGCTTTATCTACTATAGTTATAGTTTCTATAACTCTCTTTCTTATTATTATCTATTATTTTAGCGTAGGTAGGACTAAAAGCTTTTTACCTAGCCTTTCTTATATACTTACTTTTATCTACTAACTATAGGAACTCTTAGATATTAGAGAGGACTAATCCTAACGTTAGGTAGTTATTAAGGGTATTAGTAACCTCTATATAGTAGTATATATATACTTAGCTTAAGAGATAGGTCTTTTAGAAGGCTGCTATAAATAGGTTAAACTAGTTACTTAAGAGCTAGGTCCCTAGGATACTACTAGTAGTAGCTTTATAGAGTGCTTTTTCCTACTTTATAAGCTAGGCCTTAACTTCCTTTTTAGTTCTTAGGTGCCTTAAGGTTACTTAGAGAACCTTTTCTAGTGTAATATATACGTTCTTTTTATATTTAGAAGGGTGTATTCCTATATAAGCCTAGAGGGCTATTACCTAGGTGTTAACCTTATTATTAGAGGTATAGTAATAAAGCTTAAGGTTAGTAGAAACAGTCTAGTGTATCTATTCTTATAGGTTGCTATAATGCTTAAGGCGCTTCTCCTATATATATAGGTTATTATTATATTATATATAGCGCTTCTTATAAAAGAGTAAGTTAGCTAAAGAGAGATCCTCTAGCTGTAATATATACTATAAGGCGTCTGCTATATATATAAGTATATAACTAATATTTAAGGTTAGAGTTATATCTTTAGGCTTCTTATATAAGAGCTGTAGCTTAGGTTATAGCTGCAGCTGCTATTAGAGAGCTATAGTTTATAAGTGCGTCTTATATACTAAGATGCTTATAGCTCTTAAAGAGGTAGTATTTAAAGAGGTATTTATAGTAGTGCTTATAGAAGTTATTATAACTACACCTATATATAGGTAATTATATATTAAGGGCTTTTCTAGCTTAGTAAGCAGCCTAGTAAGCGTCTTAGATACGTTATATATAGTAATTAATAAGTTAATTACATTCTAAAGCTTATAAGTTTTTACCTTAGTTTTAAGCTAGTTAAACTAAAGAACCTAATTAGTAGGGCTGTTAAGAATAGTCTTATTAGTATTAGTAGATATCTTATAAGCTTATAAATAGCTTTATAGTGCTTATTATTCTTAGTTTTTAAGCGTATAAGACTCTTAATTATTAGATTATTAAGGGTTATAGTAATAGGTTAATTATATATATTACTTATATATATAACTATAACTATTATACCCTACTGCGCTAGCCCCTAACTTAGGCCTATAAGAACCCTATTTCTAGGCGCCTAAGGCTATAACTAGAGCCTACTGCTTAGGAAGAAGCCTGCAGTAGTCCCTCTAGTATTTAGTAAAGGGCTAGCTACGCTAGGCTTAAGCCTATCTCTAGGCCTACGCCCTATACGTATAGGTTACGCCCTATATACATACACCCTTTAATTTAACAATAGGCTTCTTACCCTTAGGGGCGTTCTTCTCTACCTTAGTAAGAATGTAAGTAGTAACTAGCTACTTTACATCCTTAGTATATATAAGGACTTAGCGTATAGTAGTATATAAATTAGTAAGCCTCTAAGAAGCAGTTAGTAATAAGCTATTATAAATATAAAAAATAACTTATAGTCTTTAATATATTAAACTTAATAGCTATATAAAGCTTAGCTATAAAGATTCTAGCTATAATAGGTATAGGGATATAGGTATTACTAGAGTAACCTAGGACGTATTAGTAATAATAGGTAGTACTACTATAGTAATATATACTTATATTATTACTATAGAGGGTAGTATTTAGATAAGGGAGGTATAAAAGCTTATACTTTATAGCCTCCTCCTCCTTAGCTCCCTCTATACTAGTAACTAGATTCTTAAGCGTTACACCTATATTAGAAAGATTTTAGTTAGTAATAAGTATATTTATAACTTACTTTTCTTAATAAAGCCTTATGTTTTTAGAGGGGTGTAACCTCTTTTTTCTTTCTTTAAGGTACTTAGGGGTGTATCTCCCTTACTACCTAAGGTAGAAGTAGTAAGATAACTTCTTAAGTATTAGTTAGCTAAGTGCTCTAAATAAACATAAGAAATATATATACTTATATAGGGGCTTAAGGCTACCTACCTCCCCCTTAGGGAGCGTAGGAGAAAGGCGTTTTAAGCCCTTAGTAAGGGCGTTAGTAGTAGTATTAGCCTTAAGGAGCTCCTTAATATATACTAAGGCAGTAGTGTATACTATCTTAGCTGCCTCCTCCTCTTTCTTCCTTTTCTGCTTAGTAGTAGCAGCCTTATTAGCAGCATACTGCTTAGGGGTGTAGAGGTCTATTCTATAACTATTAGTATATAATAATTACTCTCTAGAATACTAAACTTACTTAGAAAATTAACTATTATTATTATTTTGTAATTCTAATTTATATATATATTAGAAATAATAATCTCTTATATATATAAGTATATAGGAATTAGCTGCTTATAGGTTTAACTTATAACTTCTATTTAATAGGTTAATAAAGGAAAAAAAAAAGAGAATTTATTAACTTTATAGTAACCTATAGATATATTAACCTACCTTATAATTAAATTTAGAAAAAGTAGTAGCCTACTTTTATCTATTTTTAGTAGTTATAATAACTTCCTTATTTAGATAATAATATTTAAATAATTTATAGTAAAATAAGGTTTAAAAATAACCTTAATATTTCTCTTTATTTATTTCCTTTATTTTATTTTTTATAGTATATAAGAATATATATTTTAGGCTCTTTATTAATATATTATTTATATAAAGGTATATAAGAATTAATTATCTCTTTATAAAAAGTTAATTAGAAAGTGTATTATAAGATATTTATAAGCTATAGCCTTATGTAGCTGTATTATAGCTTAGCTATACAGCCTTACTAGGAGCTACGTTACATAACTACTTATAGGGATTATATTTCTATAAGCTTAGCTTATAATCCTCCTTTTCTTAATTTAAGCACTTTATAAACCTTTAGACCTATGCCTAGCTGTGTGCTCTAGCTTATGACAGAATAGTATAATTAGGTATCTTAATTATCTTTATGTTAATAATACTCCCTAGTAAATCCCTTATAAGGGACTTTTATAATAATTTATCTAACGTGCTATGCTATCTACTCTGCTCTTTGGTTGCTTCTAATATTGGCAAAAGTATTGTAAGCTCTTGAATGCTAGTAAACGGTCACGGTTGGACGCAAAGCCGTAGTGGTATTAGAATGCACTATGTTGCTTACATTATTCAATATCCAAGAGAAGCCCAACCTCTGTGTGCATGTGGAACTGTGGACCAAGTCGTAGATAAAGGATGATGAAGCAGATTTGATTTGATGAATACGCCTAGTGAAATAGTGGCAACTTCTATTTGGTGCTCCGCGGTCTAATTCTAAGCGGTTTTCCCCATTCCCGGGATAGACATCTCATGCGTGATATGTACATGCAACGTGCCGGCCGTTTGATCAGTGCCTACGATGTGTAGCACCCCAAGTCTATATACCTAATGTGAGGTTTGAGTGGGCGTTTCGAAACTTGATGTAGTTTTTGAAACTTCCAGGTCTGTTCTCGTCACTGTAAGAAGGTGTCTATGCCGTCGAGCCTGGCGATTCGAATTGGCCAGCGCCACGCTCAGCGGGTTTGTATTAATTATTCGGCGTTAGGGACAGACACCGGCGCCGTAACCCCTTCTTCATCCCTCTTGGTGATACCCTCCCTCTCCTTGTCGCGCTTGTAGAGGTACGCCACAGACGCGGTGATGATTGCCTGCGCGCCAAAGGCGGCGGTGGAGAAGATGAAGCCCTTCTTGAACTCGGGGGCGTCGACTTGCGGGTACGTCAGGATCGGCAGCCAGGCGTTGAAGGCGTACCCCAGCGAGTTCATGATGCCGATGACGATGGTGCGCTCTTCGGCGTCGGCGCCGCAGATCTCGTTGGTCCAGCTCATGCTGAGCGGCCCGTACGGCACGGAGGCGCGCTGCAGCAGGAACGCGAACCACTTCAGGCCGTCGGGGACGTTCCAGATGGCGAGGATCAGGGCCGCAAAACCGCCTAGGAAGGTGGACATGGACATGACCCTCGCTCGGTGCCGGATCGCGTCGGAGAGAATGGCGAAGCCTACGGTGAGGACCAGCTGGATGGCGGAGGCCGCCGTGGGGATGATGTTCTGATGACGGTTCGTCAGTAAACGAACGACGTTCGCTGCAAGACGGGAGGGGGGCGGCGGATGCACTCACAATCTTCTGCACAGACTCGCCCTTGGACTTGAGCCAGAGCGAAAAGGGGTTCACACTGCTGGACGGGCCGATGTTGATGAAGATGATGTAGAGAATGCTCAACAAGTAGACGTGCCACCGGCCGAAGATGCGCTTGAAGGCAGAGCGTCCCAGCTTCTTCCGGGGAGCGCGGCCGACGCTCGCCATGCGCTTGCGGGCCAGTTTCCGGTCCTGGGATCGTCGTCAGTCATCGTGCGTTCAGACTCGGGTTGGTAAAGTTGCACTGCACTGCTCACATCCTCATTCAGGTAGAACGCCCTCGTGTTCTCGGGCAGGTCCGGCAGGAAGAAGAAACCGGCGATGCAAATGGGCAGGCTGATGACGCCGTCCATGATCTGAGATGAGTTGCAGTCGAGTCAGCATTCCAATGTCTCCACATCACCCAGCACGTCATATCATTTGAAAAAAAAAAAAAAAAAAAAAAAAGGGAGAAGCTTACAAATAGCCACTTCCAACCCGGAAGCCCATGCACGCCGTTCAACCCAACGTACACCCCGGCCTGGAGATAACCGCTAAACATGCTGGCGGCCGCGGAGGAGGCGTGGAAGATGCAGGCTCGCTTGCCCAGCTCGGAGGGCTTGTACCAAGAGCCGAGGATCGTGTGGGCGGCCGGGTAGAAGATGGACTCGGCCAGGCCGACGAAGAAGCGGATGGCGATGACGTGGTTCGACGTCTTGGCCGCGGCGAGGCAGAAGGTCAGGAACGTCCAGAGCAGCTCGCACGAGGGCACCCAGACGGACGGGCGGACCTTGGTGAGGACGATCTGCGAGGGGATCTGGCCGACGACGTAGCCGACGGTCCAGGCGGTGTCGATGAGGTTGATCTCGTTGCCGTCCATACGGAGGTCCTCCTTCATGCCGCTGACGAAGGCGTTGCTGATGTTGGTCTGGTCGAGGTTCTTGATGAAGTAGCCCAGGCTGAGCATCGTGATGAGGAAGACGTCGAGCTTCTGGATGAACTTGCGCTCCTCGGGCGACCGCCCGGGCTCGTAGTCCCAGATGTACGCCCACCACGGCGCCTTCTTCTCGCCTTGGAGCGTCGCCGAGTTGCGGTCCTCTGCGGGAGACTCGTCCACCGCCGCGCTCTTGGGCGGCGCGGCCGCGTATTCGTGCTCCGACCCCATTCCGAGCAGAGGTGAGAGCTCTGTCGAGTTCCGTTGAATTAGCCGAGACGAACCGGTAGACCAAGTCGAGGGGCGGAGAGGGTTCAAAAGGGAGCAACAGAGAAAAAAACCGCGTCTCGCCANGGGGGGGGGGATATCGTACCTGATTTATGCATTTCGCTTCCTGATATTCTGGCCGCCATCGCACGCTGCGCTACCGGGAGGGAAGGGTTTCGAAAAGTTGGCCACACTCTCCCGGACGGCTGGAGATCTTGCTAGATAACACTCCGGCGATTCATGTGGACTCAATAAGCGGATGATGTGCTGCGACGAGCTGGTGATTTGCTCCGACTTGGCGTGGGGTGTGTCGCCATCGCGGGGTCCTGTGTCGTGATCCGGATGTCGCTGCCTGCATCACTCTAAAAAGCGATCTCCCTTCCACACCATTACATTACCGCCCGCCGTCGCCTCCGCGCGATTCCCTTTCGATATGGAGATGCGCGCGGTCAGACTTTGTTGGAACGTCGGAGTCGGGTCCATTACTTGGCAATTTTTGTCCAGGAACCCTGTTCCGCGGCTTGGAGGTACGGTAGATCGTCGTTTGATTTAATGGCTCATCTCATTTCCGGACTGATCTCCGCCCGTAGTCGCGACAGATAAGAACTCGGAAAGTCTCTAACTCTATTTCGGGGGGGATATTGGGATGTTGCTGTTGGATTCCCGGGCACTACGGGCCGAGGACCCGCAAAAACCGGGGCATCGGCGCCGGACTGGTGCGGCTCGGCCCGGCCGTTGGCCCGCAGAGAGGAATGCGATACTTGAGGGGATACCGAAGAGGGTCGCATGCCTGCCGATGTCACAGACATTGAGATCTTGTGCGTATTTCAAGACACGAGTGCAAGTGGACGGCGCATTATGGGGCCATGGAGAATTTTCTTAAGACGGCTCTCTCAGGTGAATGAGACTCCAGACCTAGACCTAATGCTGAGAGTCTCAAACGATTGACCTCGTACGAACCTGCAGGTCCAAGAGTCAGTAGCTTCGTCATCTTAGATACCTATCAACCCAAATTCCTCCACGTCAACCAAGATGCACAATGCAGCAGTAGCCGCTGCTAGGCCGCCCGTTCTCGGAGATTTAGAGACGATCAGCCTCTTGGGCCATACGCTCCCGTGCCAAGCTTTCTTCGCCAACCTGCCAAGCTCGTAGCACCGGAAGACGGGACGTCATGCCGTGTTGGGAAATTGTGCCCACTCCGAGCAATAATTTTGGCAAAAATGTGTTACTAACGTCTATGTGGTGCTCTCGAGAAGGGCTTGGAACGCCGAGGAAGATCGGCAGCCGAATCCTCATGGACACTGGAGGGTTCAAAACTTCAGCTACAGCCAGTTTTGGGGGTCTCAAAAACACCCGTCTTGGTGCAGAGTTCGGTGTGTCACTTCTTCCATAGATGTTTGAGAGCCGCCGCTAGTTACATGTAATGCAAATGTGACCAGAGTCTCACTGTGCGTCTTGCTTGATGAAGTCCGCCGCCCTCTCCGCCACCGCGTAGACGAGCGACTGGATGTTGGCCCTCGGGATCAGGGGGAACACGCTGGCGTCGACGACCCGCAGGCCCTCGACGCCGTAGACCCGGAGCCTCTCGTCGACGACGCCGCCCGCGGGCTTTGGCAGCATGGCGCAGGTCCCGCAGGGGTGGTACTCGCTCTGCACGCTGGCCCGCACCCAGCCCTCGACGTTGGCGGCCGTGAGCGCGCGGTACCCGGGCTGGTACACGCTGCCGCCGCCCTGCAGGAGGTCGCGGAGCGGCGCCGTCCGCGCGACGGTCTGGAGGTGCAGCGCGATGGCCTTGAGGAGCTGGACGTCGAGCGGGTTGGAGAGGTAGCGCGGGTCGATCTGCGGGTGGACGGCCGCGTCCGCGGACCGGATGTGGACGGAGCCCCGGGAGAGGGGGTGTTCGAGGACGCCCAGGATGGACAGGAAGTTCCCCGGCGAGCCGGCGGAGAAGAGCTTCGTCGTGTCGGACGAGAACTGTGGCGAGATGCCGCCTTCGATGGTGAGCTCCTGCGCGACGGCCTCCTCGGACTTGAGGGCTCGGAGGATCAGTCGATATTGGTCAGCCAGGCCGGGGACGTTGCTCTTCAGCGAGGGCGAGGCGAAGTCCAGGGTGGATGCGATTTGCTTGAGGGACAGGAGGGCCGAGCTGGCGCCTGCGGAGGACAAGCGGCCAGTCCTGTTCTGGAGGTACAGGCTGAGCTGCTCCTGGAAGTAGGTTGCGTTGGCGTAGTCCTCGTTGGTTGGCAGGCCGGGNGGGGGGGCGTCAGTTCCAAGGCGCTCCAGGCAGGCCGAACGCACCAGCGGCTAGAAGAGGACTCACCCGAGGGGAACATAGACGTGGTCCTGCAAGTTCTCGCCCACATTCGGGTTGTCCACCAAGACGTCGACGCCGTGTTGTCTCAAGAGCTTTCTGCCGCCGACACCAGAGACCTCGAGCAGCTGCGGCGAGGCCACGGAGCCCGCGGCCAGAACCACCTCCCTCGAGACAGTGGCCTCGTGTTTCTCGGTGTCCTGCGTCCAGCCGACGCCCGTGGCTCGGATACCGTTCTTGCCCTTCTTGAGGAGGATTCTGGACACGTGGGCTCCCGTCACGACCTTCAGGTTCGTCCGCTGACGAGCCGGGCCGAGATAGGCGTTCGCGGCGTAGACCCGCGTGGCGTCCGCGATGTTGAGCAAGTTGACGTAGCCCCCTAGCGCCTCGCCATCCCGGGGGTCGCCCTTGACGCCGAGACCGAGCTTGTCCATGGTCCGGGGCCAGGCCTGGAGGAAAGGACTGTACTGCTTCGGAAACTCGTTGGTGATGGGCCCGCTGGTCCCGTGGGCGCCCGGGTTGACGTAGCCGAGGCGGAGATCGCTCGCCTGCTGCGCCGATGGGGCGAGGAACGCCTCCGACTTGCGCAAGTAAGGGGCCAGCGCGTCCCAGGACCAGCCCTCGTTGCCCAGGTCGCCCCAGTTGTCGACGTCTCGCCTGGAGGGGTGCGTCCAGAACATGAAGTTCATGGCGCTGGAGCCGCCGAGTTGCTTGCCGCGGATGTGGGCGACGACTTTGTTGTCAGCGGCGGCCTGGGGGGGGGAAGCATCAGCAACGACGCGCCGATTCACTCATGCGCCGAGTAGGACCCCGAGGGTGGATGGAGAGGTTACCTGAGGGACGGTCTTATAATCCCAGTCGTAGTCTGGGTTGCCGTACATGGCGGGGAACAGACCCGGGGCCAGCACGTTCAAGTCCTCGGAGCGATCGGCCCCGGCCTCGAGAACGAGGACGGTCACTCGGGGGTCTTCGGTCAGGCGAGCTGCGACGGTCAGGCCGGCAGTACCGCCGCCGACGATACTGCAGGGCAAGTCAGCAGCTTGTGAGCGCGAGTGAGAGAATGTCGACTTACATGTAGTCGTATGTCTCAGCCATGATGTTCGTAATACCGGACAACACGACGCCCAATGTGAGAGGTTTCCAGACCATGCTTGGAAGGTGATCAGTTGCTCTGAGGGTAGACTCAGCGTTACGAGATGAACTCTGAGAGAATCGTTGCCTTGCCCCGCAAGACGGAACCCGAAAGCTCTTATATACCTAGCACATAGTCGACGCATGGCACACATAGGTCAGCCGGCCCCCCCCCGCCTACAAGCACCGGAGGGTAATTGCGGTCTTCATCGCATGGGTCATCTGGCAAGGTCCTGCCGTCCTATTCGGGCCACATTGATGCGTAGCAATCAATATTGGCACCGCTCCCTAGGTACGCTAGACCGAGACAGTACCTCAGCCGAGAGCTGGTGGCTGCTTGTCGCAGGCTACGACGACGCAGTCCACCAGAGCGATATGCACGCTGAGTAAGCGATGCCTCGCGGAGTTCCGCAGGCGATTGGTGTAATTAGAGCCGAAGGGCGGGAGCCGCTGGTTTGCAGGGTGGCCGTGTGCATATCTTGGAGGGTCAGGCATGAGCCTTGGATGTACGGAAGCGTTGACTCGAGCGCCCTTGAGGGTAGCATGAGCTCCAATGGGTTTGGTTGCAGTGTGAGGACGTACACACAAGCCTAGGTCACTATAATATGGATGTAGCGCGAGTGAACGAAAACAAAGACCACAGGTAGCCAACCGGCACGTCGCCAGCAGCTCTCTCCCCAGCGTCTGGCCCGCTACCATGAGCTGTAGAGCTGTGAAGCACACAGACGAGGATCGAGTTGGCCGCTCACCTGGAGAAGAGCGCAGCCCCCATAAGCGCGCGCGCGGCTTGTGCGTATGCTTGGCTTGAAATCACGTCTCAGAGCTCGGAAACGAACCAGCTGGCTGACTTTGGGCCGCTGTCGACTCGACATTACTCAGTCCTTGGGATCGAGCAGGAAACGAGGCGGAAGATTTGTTTTGGGGGCTCTCTGCCGACTCCGCACTGGTCGCACGTTGATGAAGATGCAAAAAGTTTTTCTCGTGTAGTCGTGATATGCCCAACATCCTATTATAATACAGATATCCATTCGGTGCTGGGGGCGAAGCATCTCGCCCGTCCTCGGCGACGGCTTTACTAGTCTCCTACAAAGGTGATGTACAAGGGGGTGGGGGGGTATTTTGAATGTGTGGTTTTCACTCCGGCTTATTGCTGGCGCTTGGAGTACTCGGAGCCGGGGCCGTACATGATGATGGGTCTCCGCTGGGCCCTGCGAAAGGCCTCGTTGGCGATGGGGGAGGCGTCGGATCGAATGACACTGCCGATGGACATGAAGAAACTGAGGTGGGGGGGAGCGTTAGCTACGACGGGACCGCATGGCCCTGTTGCTTCTACTGGTGGTTGGTTGACCTACCCGAACGTGGCTCCGGATCCCAGCATGTATTGGCCGAGGGTCCTCATGATACCGTTTGGGCCGGCGCCGTAGCGCATGATGTTGACAGAGCCTGCGGAGAGCGTCACGGGTCAGTCCCGGATGGATTGCGACGGAGGGAGGGGGGCAAGAGGCGGGCGTCGCGTACCGAAGACGAAGCCCATGACAGCTCCGACAGCTACAGAAAAATGTCAGTGGCGAGGCCAGGCCAGGTTTGCATGCGCGGTGCATGGAAGACACGTACTGCCACCCATCATGGCACCCATCTTGACTGTGAAGGGTCAGTTAGAGCTTGGACGAGAGCTTCGGGGACGAGAGGTGGGCGGGCGTACGCTTGTCAGCGACGGACGGGCCCATGGCACCGCCGTGTTGCGCAGGAACGGGAGGCATTGTGGTTCTGGGATTGTTTTCGTAGGCGTAGGATCGGTAGGAGAAAAGGGAGAGGGGCAGGGGCTCGTCTGGGGCGCCGCTGATGCTCGTCACGATGTTCTCGGGCGATCGGGTGGCGATGTTTGCGATGGAGGAGCTTCTTTTTCCATTTTGCCCCAGCCAATCCCGACCCCCACAACCCACGACCAGTAACAGGCGCCACTGCCACTGCCACTGACTAGGTGTCCACCAGAGCTTTGGACGAATCCAGTCCGGGGTACGGCAGTTCTTCGGCAAAAAAGACGTACTACGGATGCTCTCCCCTCCAAACCCTCTTCTCCCCCCATTGGGTGGAGCAGCCGTCACCCGACGCACTGACCACCTGGGCCGACCTCTCCCCGTCGGCAGTCCCGCTAATTGGTTGGTCAGTCGGTTGACCAAGGCAGGGGGGGGATCACAGTACCAGCCTTGAACTGTCACGTGCCTATCCGTACTTTCTGTGCAGTCACCGTCGCCAGCGCACTGCGACAAGCGCTGCAGATGGTGGCAGGTGCGGTGTGGATCCCCGGCGACCCGAAAAAGACTGACCAGACCGCCTCATCTTCATCCGGCATCGTAAGTATAAGCACCACCAGCAGCAGCAACACCGGGTTCCCATCTCAACTCTTACCTCACCTCTTGTTCCACTGCAACCAACTTTCACCCCCCC
>NWBT01000045.1:5600091-5619566 GCA_003386485.1 Colletotrichum lentis
GGGGAGCAGGCGTGGAGCAGGCAGGGCGGCGGCGGCGGCGGCGGCGGCGGCAGGGCCACCGTGAAAGTGCACACCATGGGACCGGGGTTCGTCGGGCGGGCGCCGCCCTTCGCGTCGTCAGAGTTCTTCGCCAACGCGGTCGTCGTGGCGATCCTCCTGCTGTTCGCGCCGGGCTTCACCATCCTGGCGGCGGGGGTGTTTGTGACCTCGCGGGTCGCGGAGCGGTGGGCCGGGCAGGATCAATAAAGACCCCAAACCTGTGCTGCTTTTTGAAGGGGATACAGGTCAAATGGGTCACTGAAGACGTGAGGGATGATTCAAACGACTTCTTTTTTTTTTTTTTTTTCAAATCTGGTTTGGTAAAGGTTATGAACTTTATGGGATGAAGGCGAAGAGAAACTATGCCGTCACGACTTGGCTAAATAGGGGGGGGGGGGTAGGTATTCATGAGAGCTGTGCTAATTTTCTGCAATTAGAATAAAAAGGGAGCTCGTTTTAGCTTGAATGGGAGGAGATGAAGCATATGGACCTCTCCGTTGCATGGTTCCAGTGATTGCTTGCCTGGACTCTCGGGAGCGTGGGAGTGAGGCTTCCCGGACGGATGGCGGAGCGGCGTTCCGCGGACCTGCGGTGCCCGGGTGGGTATGGTGGGTCCTCGGCCGTCTCTGCGGCGCTAGCTTGCAGGTGTCACCAGGTGGAACTAGATTGCCTGCCGCCGTCAAGTGATGGATGGCACATGAGAAGCTCCTCTATGTGAAAGCAAAGGTCAAGAAACCAATGGCCCGCTACGGTTCAATACCTGGGGTTAGGAGTCAGGCAAGCTCCTTCCGCGAAACTTCGTGCCCACTATCCGCTGCGGCACCTGCACTACATAAGCGAAGCGGTCAACCATCGTCTGTTGCGAACAGAGAAGAGAAACCTGCGTTGAGCACGCCGCCGCCAGCTTTGAAACATGAGGGACCCTGCTGACAGCAGTAAGAGGACGCATAGTGAGTGGCGTGGAACTGTTGTTCAATATTAAGGCACTGATTCAAAAAGATGCAATGGATAAATAGGTAAGAAGAACCTTACAGACGGCTAAGGAGGGCTAATAACTAACCTCTGGAGATAATAGTCTTGGCGACTGGAGACTGGTCAGGTTGAAGTCGTGTTATCTAGAGCGTGCTATATTACTAATAAGGAAGCTTTTGAAGCTTCAAGTAAAGCTGTGAGACATTGATATATATATAACTACTACCCATACACGCCACGCCTTACCCCACACTGACGCCTTTCGGCTGTGCTTTAACACTAACAATTTTGCCAGGGAGATGCTGTTATTTAAGGGCAGTGTTATCCTGCCTCACCCTCTGGCTAATCCTCCTCCATATCCCACACAAATGAGCGTCCCTGCTCTAGTTACCCCTCCTAACATCCGTTTTTCTTCCTCTAAGTCTAGAAAATTATAGAAAAATCCTAGAAGGATGCACTCTTGAAATGCTCCTAAAGAGCTGGTTAGGGTTAGAGGTTAGGGTTTGGGTTAGGGTTAGGGATAGAGTTAGCATGAGGAATATGGAATTAGCTAGGGTTTGATGTTAGTGTATGGAGGAGGGTTAGCTGGACATGGAGGCTTAGGGTATCATCGCCCTTATTTAAGCTCCTTGGTCCCCCCACCTAAGCTTTCCCGTTAGGATTACTTACTCCATCTTTTTGCATTGACCAAGTCAACATGGCCGGCGTTTGCGTCACGTAAAGATGCGGTTTGTGTAGTTTCAACCTCCACCATGGCGAAGCCATCAAAGCTGGTGAGTTAATATCTCCTTAAAGGCTATTTAAATAACTATAGAAAAAGTCAGTGAGGATGGACAACGCTGCAAACAGTTATCAAACGACTCCGCCACTATGCCACGCGCGGGCTACATTCCCTGCGTTGGAGCCTGCCTCCACCTGGGTGGACAGGCAACTGGTTGCCATGTCGAATGTGTCGACTGGGTGCCTGCCGAGCGTCTCCCTGCTTTCCTCGAACTGTTGACGTACAACTACGAACCCACTCCATTAGAATGCGACAGGCGGGCCACGTGGTTGCATCAGAATTCTGCTTCCATCTTGAGCGAGACGTTAAGCAGACCATGTTTACCCCTGGAGCTCCACTTGGGAATTACGAGATATTGCCTCTGGAGTTTCGCGGTAGAATATGCGAAAGCTATTCTTACCCTATACGACACTCTAGCTAACCTAAAGACGTATTGTCTCAGTGTTGCTGATAAGATATGGGCGTATCGCACAAATTTCAAAGGCATCAGTTACCTTTCATCCCTTAATAACTCTTCTGACAATCACCACACTAAGCTCATCTTTAAGCCCAACCCTAAGCGTCCTGTAAGGATCATCTATATTACCAAGAATCATCTAGGTGTTGAGACCATGATTCTCTGCAATACTCGTCATCCCCCAAAGATCAACAAATCTCCAGATCGGTGGTGGCGGATACTTCATGTTAGAACTTCAACCAGGCTTGTGGTGCAAAGAGATGTAAGTCTCCCCTAGGGTATTCTGCCTAGGGAATTAACGCATTCTAGAGCCTTAAGATACGTAACGTCGCCTTGGAGGAGAAGCAGACGACTTTGCTACTTACATTATGGTCTACTCCTCCGTTGAAACCGATTCGTCTTGTTTAACTTGAGCAGGCGCCCCTGCCTACTAGAATGTCGTTACTGTCGTTCAACAAGCCGTGCGTCATCAGCTACGCTTTTCACTAGAACCTCTGCATTAGGTTAATGCATACTGTTACTTATGAGAAAGATTATTCCTTTTACTACAGCAAAAACGGCAGCATTTGGATGTACTTTCCCCTTTATGAAGGGGAGAAGATTATAGAGATATGGAGACGCAGTGAAACCAAGTGGAATATGACTTTGATTGTAAGTGAAATTCTACTTCTACAGTTATTATTATCCCTTTTTTCACATAATGCACATACGTAGTTAAAAACCAGCTGAGATTGCATCGTCGCTGTTAGGCCTTATCTAGGTATGCTGCTAATAAGGCCTCCCTGCTTAGTAGCGCTTCTATGTTAACAGACAGTTAGCTATCTTTTCTTTAAGGCATCTTAGATTAGTGTCTGCAGTATAGTATTTAACAGTCCTTAGCCTAAAAACCTACTTAGCTACACTATTACACTTATAGAGCTATCTAATATTCCTAGACAGCACTACTTCTACTCTACAGCTACGCTTAGTAGCGTAAAGGAGATTACACCCTATTAGGCCTACATTAACAGGCAAACTAAGGTTATTAGCCTTCTCCTTTACTACTCTAATAGCAATTAAGCATATCTAGGGCAGATACAGCTAGATTACTTAGCTGCTTTGCTACAGGTTGGTAGCAGTTAGAGTATGTGGTTAGAATTTTCTGAGGATGAATATAGGCCCTTTGTTGCAGGCTTAAGTCTCTCACGCCCTGAGAAAGACAAATTGCCTTGCTGCCTTGAGGTGTGTAACCTTGATGCTTTGGATTGGTGGTTTTCTGTGCAGCAATGTAGGGTCCATCGCCGTAGTTAATGGTTGACGACTGCAGGAAAGTGTTATGAGCAGGTTAGGGCAATCAAGTATTAAAGCAAAGCCTTAGTAATAATGCGCCAAAGCATTATCATCCCCTGTTCTGCACTATATAGACAGCACACTAGTTAGTCCGATCGCACAGGATGGACTGGCTAGGCAGCCGTTGAAAGGGCAATTCTTGACTGGAACCAAGGCAATTTTGTGGCATTCTAGTACAGTACAGTTCCAAGTTCCTACAATGACGCTCTCGCCAGTGCTGGTATGGGATCAGTTAGGTGAAACTTTTGCTGTTTGGTCACTACTTACAGACACTCAAGTCGACCTACCATAATCAGATTAGCATCTAGCATGCCATGCAATGCTGCCGCCACTTTTAGCTTACTCCTGTACCTTAGAGTCTTACAAAGAACTACAGGCTTATGCACCCAGAATGCAGTCGTTGCAGAGAGGATGATAAATTTGCACATAACTAGCTGTATGTATAAAGAGGTGTTACGTACAGATTAAACCTTTCGCACCTAAACGCCTGACGACCTGCCCAGGCCATCTGGTCCGACTTCGTGTACTGGGTCAGCCTGATGACGTACCTTGTTAGCAGCGCGCTGTCGACCAGCCTGCACGGGTCCCGAGGTCGTCTGCACCTCCAAGGAGCTCCTGCGCGTCTCCCGTACCGGCGAACACGATGTGCGGCGACTTCCTCGGCCCCTTTTGCGCGGAGCGGCGGCGGATACCTCGTTGACGGCGCGCCGCGAGGGAAATTTGCAGCTACTGCAGCAAGATCACGACGGAAGACTTCCCGGCGCGGCTCAACATCGAGTACGGCGACAGGTGGATAAACTTTGGGCTCCTGTGGCTGTATGGTGGGTTTGACATTGTGGCCGCGTGTGGGCTCTACTGGCTGGTGGGGGTGCCCAAGGACCAGGGAATGAGAGCGCAAGTAGTTTAAGTCTCGTCTGGGAGTTGTTGAACGAGCTTAGATAGGTGTTGGAACTTGCATGTTAGAAGTAATATAATCGCAAGACATGGCCGGGTAGAAACAGCGGAAGACGAACGGTACTTAGTAGTAACAGTAATTACCTAATGACATGGTCACCATATCTCAACCCGTTGCACACTGAATTTACAAGAGGAACAGTCTTGATGACGTCCGCCGGCCCAGCTGGTGGTGTTGTGTCATTATTCATAGTCCTCTCCTATTCGAAAGGCGCCGCCCATCGGAGACGGATGAAGACTTTGCCGCCGAGGTCCCCGGGGCCCCACATCGGCTTCCCCGCACAGAGTTCCGGGGATCTTGCGGAGTTTCTCTATGTGTGGAGGGGGGGAACCGGGGAAATCGTTTAACCAGCCAGCCTACTACTACTGATTATCAATTAATTACTTAAATCCAGCGAATCCAACAGGTCTCCAACAACTCATCACAACTCTCAACAACTACACTCTTGATGCCATTTAAGCCAAGAAAGTCCCGTAAAAGATTACCCCCCCCCCCCTGCGTCACAATGGCAAAGTCCATCCTCCTCATCAACGGCCCCAACCTGAACCTCCTGGGCACCCGCGAGCCTCACATCTACGGCTCGACGACGCTTGCGCAGCTCGAGGCCTCGTCGAAGGAGCACGCGCGGTCCCTCGGCGCCGACCTGCAGGCGTTCCAGTCCAACACGGAGGGCGCCATCGTCGACCGCATCCACGCCGCGCGGGACGCCGGCGTCGACGCCATCGTCATCAACGCGGCGGCGTACACGCACACGAGCGTAGCGATCCGCGACGCGCTGCTCGGCGTGGCCATCCCCTTCATCGAGCTGCACATCAGCAACACGCACGCGCGCGAGCCGTTCCGGCATCACAGCTACCTGAGCGACAAGGCGGCGGCGGTCATCATGGGGTTCGGGATCCACGGCTACGGGTACGCGATTGACCACGCGGTCAAGAACATTCAGCCAAAGGCGTGATGGGGGACGTGGATCGGCCATGAAAGCGAGAAAGGGGAGAACAAACACAGATATCAGAAAATCATTGGGCATGCTTTGCGCCTCTCTGATTCTCTGAAGCCGTGATGTTGATTTCACAACCATGATTTAAAACCTTGTCGTTATGTCTGCCATGGTTGGCGGGAACTCGTTCTAGAGATAAACGAAGACAGGTTGTATGAACAAGCACAACTTGGGATTTGTAACAAATGATGGCAGCTTAACAATCAGCCAAACAACTCACGACTTTGGTGCGCAGGAGTGCGTTGCTAAACAACGTGGCCAGCAAGTCTTCAGACTGTTGTTAACAATGCATTGCTTTTTTATAATACACTCAAGTCACATATCAGCCCATGATGCTCTGACGCAACTCCTCCTTCTCCCCCGTACTATCACACATGCCGCGGAACACGCCGTCCTTGTCCCACAGCTCGCGCGGCGTTCCGAACTCGACCACGCGCCCGCCGTCGAGGACAAGTATCCTGTCGAAATCGGAAACGGTCCGCAGCCGGTGGGCGACCACAATCAGGGTCCTGTCGACGAAGCAGCTGCGGATGCTCTGCTGGATCAGGTCGTCCGTCGCCGCGTCGATGGACGAGGTGGCCTCGTCGAGGACGATGATCTTGGAGTCGGCGAGGAGGGCGCGTGCGATGCAGACGAGCTGCTGCTGGCCCTGAGAGAGGTTGCTGCCCGACTCGGATACAGGGCTTGACAGGTGGCGGAAGAGGTTGGTGTCCCTCTCAACCTCGTCGGAATCGTGACTGGATGCTGAGCCGGTGAGATGGAACCTGGCGAGGGCCTCATGAAGCTCGACGTCCGTATAATCGCCGAAGGGGTCCAAGTTGGACCTGAGTGTACCGGAGAACAACACGGGATGCTACATGACTGAAATTTAGACACTGACAGAGCCTGCAAAAGAGAGAATGATACTGACCTGCGGGACGATGGATATCCGCGACCTCAAGTCAGTCAAGTTGAGTTTCGAGATGTCAAGCCCATCGATCGTGATACTGCCCGATCGTGCTTCCAGGAACCGAAACAGAGCGAGCGTCAACGATGACTTGCCAGCCCCAGTGCGGCCCACGACGCCAACCCGCTCACCGTGCTTGATTCTGAGCGAGACATCTTTTAACACGGGCGGCAAGTCGGGCGCGTAGCCAACCTCGAGGTTCTCGAACTCGATGCTTCCCGAGGTTGGCCAGACTGCCGCCGGCTTCTCCCCCGCAAGCGGTTCCGTCTCCAGGGCCATGTACTCGACCACACGCTCCATCGAGTTCATCTCCAGCTCCATGTCCCCGTAGCACCGCACCATCCAGCGAAGACTCTCTGAAAAGTCCAGGATGAAAGTCAAGGCGAGCCCGGTCAGGGCCGCGTCAATGGGCTTGACGGTGATGACGACCCCCACCGCGACGCTGAAGAGGGCGGCAATGAGAGCCATGCGGAAGCTCATCCACCGGTTGGCCAGGGCGATGTAGAAGGAGGCCATCGCCCACGCGTCGAGGCTGCGGTGCATCTGTTCCAGGTACGTCTGCGTCTTCCGGAACGCCCGGATCGTCGAGAGGCCGGCCAGCGTGGTGTTGAAGAGCTCGAAGACGGGAGACTTGGCGTTGCTCTCGAGCCTCTTCAACGGCCGGCTGACGACGAGATACCTGCCGCCGGCGACGACTCCGAACCCGAGAAGGACAGCGGCGGGGATGGCGAGGTACGGCGACGCGAAACAGGACGCGACGCAGATGCCGGCCAGCCTGAGGAGGTTGGAGAGGAACAGGCTCCAGGTCATGGCGATCCGCTCGTCGACGACGCTGAAGTCGGCCGTGAACCGGTTCAGGATGCGGCCGGTGGGGACGGTGTCCAGCCACCGCAGCGTGACGCGCATGACGGCGGAGAGCATCGTCTCGAAGAGCGCCCTGCTCGCCCTGACGGCGAGGAAGTAGGATGAGATGTTGCGCAGGACGCCGACGAGCGCCGTGCCCAGCGAGACGGCAACGTAGACTTGGACGTAGAAGAGCACGTCCGTCCTTGCGGGGTTCTGGTCGGCTGTCTGGGCGAACAGCTGCTGTGTTGCGAAGGGGGAGTTGTAAGCCGGGTGGACGAGGAAGCTTCCGCTGGCTGCATCGACATTGGCCTCGCCAGTCCAGATTCGAAGCCACCATGCCCGACCTGTGTCGGTGTTAGTTAGTCGGCCTCAGTCGAAGGCCTTTCGAGTGACATACCAATGATTCCGACTTGGTACGTTAGGTAGATTCCTAGACAAGCAGCCCACAGATGGAGGCCACCGCTGCATCTGACGTACGTCAGATAAACGCTTGCCTTGACGGTGCCTTTCTGGCGACTTTCCTCTTGCATGAACTTCCTTGGAGGGGAAGCAGGTGGCTCTGGTAGTTGAGCATGCTCCGGATTCACAACACCTGCAGTAGTTTTCGCTCTGGGATCGGAATCAACGGAGCTGGCGACGACAACGTCCGGCGGACCCCGATCTCGGCGTCCCCTTGCAGCTCGAGTTCCCGCAGAGCCAGAGTAGACTATTACCCCGCCGTCCCCGAGTTCCACCAGAAGCTCGGCTTCGGCAAGGACGAGACCCAGGTGGTGCGTGACGAGAATCCTCGTCCGCCCTTTGCAGAGGTCGCCCGTGAGGCACTTTTCGAATATCCAAGCCCCCACGTGCGAGTCCACGGCGCTGAAAATGTCTTCCATGAGCAAGACCTCGGCCCGGGAGTACACGGCACGCGCGAGCGTGACGCGCCATTTCTGACCGCCGCTCAGGTTGACGCCGTTGGCCCCGAGCTCCGTGCCGTCGCCGTCCGGGAGCGCGGCCAGGTCTTCTCTCAGGGCGCACGCCTCGAGGACGCGGTTGTACCGCTCTTTGTCGAAGGGGAGGCCGAACAGCACATTGTCTCGCAGAGAGGCGTTCTCGAGCCAGGGGGTCTGGCTGATGTAGGCAATGGATCCCGGGAGAACCCATTTGTCGGTGTCGGGAGCATCTTGCTTAGAACTGGATTCCCTGGGGACCCGAATGGAGCCGCTCAAAAGATCGGCTTCACCCAGCATGGCGGACAAAAGAAGGGTTTTGCCTGTACCGACCTTCCCAGAGATGACAGAGAGTGCTCCTTTTGGGAACGACAAGCTGATATCGTCCATGGTGAACCTGTCCCTCTTGGGGGTATCCTCGCCGGCATGCCAGGAGACGGAAGCTCTCTCGAATATGATGCAGGAGCCATCAGCCACCAATGCTTCTCTTTCAGACTCCTTCAGATAAGCATCAATCCTTCTCAGAGAGACGAGAGAATCAAGCGCCAGGGTGAGCAGCTCGGGAAGTGATCCCAGCGTCGTCTCGAGGCTGTTCAGGATGCCGATGCTAACGAATGCCACCGAGGGCAGCAACGAGCCTTCAATGAAGACGTAGGTGACGAGTGATGCCACGGCCAGGAAGATGGGGCTGACGACCCAGCAAGCGAACAAGCCGCTGTCTGCGAGGAAGAACTTCCAGAGGGTCTTGAGCTCCGTCTCTCTCAGCGCAAGGATCCTCCTCTCCCACTGCGACTCCAGACCGGAGAACTTGATCTGCCGCAGCCCGAGGAGCACCTCGTTCAGCTTGGACAGCTTGGCGTCCCGGTGCCGCATCAGACACTGCGACTCGGCCAGGACCCTTCTCGAAAACCAAGCGTTCGGCGGCAGGGTGACGGCCCAGGCGGCGATCCCGGCGCAGAACGGGATCCAGCCGAGCAGCTGGAGGAGGAAGAAGGAGAAGACGACCAGCTTGACGACGCCGTTGAGGATGAGGAACTGGAACTGGAAGAAGTACGACAGGCGCTCCGTGTCGACGCCGACCAGGTTCACGATGACCTGACGAGACTTGGGCACGACTGCGTCCTCGGCCGGCGCAGCGTTGGCCTGTTCCGACTCACCGGCCGAGTCGTCCGGGCCCGCTGCTCTGACGTCCTTCCGTCGCAGTGCCTTGTCAAAGATGAGGCCTGCTATCTGGGAGCGGATCGGGAGAGCTAGGTCGGCCAGGGAATACCAATACGCCCAACCCTCCATCCACTAAATAGTGTATTTGTCAATAGGCGTAGAGCTCAGCTGGGGGCACGGGGGCGATGGCTTACGGAGTCGGCAAGATTGGAGACGGCCATGCCCAGGACGAAGATGAACAGCTGCGCCGGGTTCGATCTTGTGGCCTCGGCTTCGAGGATCTTGAGGATGCGAAGCATGAACCAGAACGGCAGGATGCTGACCGCGCAGCGGACGAGGGTGGCCGCCCACAAAACCGCCAGTCTTCCTTTGTACGCCGCCGCGAGCGACAGAAACAGGGTGGGCTGATCTGCAAGCCTGTTCCATTCCTTCGCCAGCTCTTCCGATCTCAGGCCGACGTCCGCGTGAGGGACATCGCCTCCCTCGAGGCCGTCGTGCAGCGAGGCGTGGCGCAGCAGCGGTTGAATCCAGGACCAGGTCAGCCGATCCAGTAGCGAGACGGTCCACTGCCGGTCGACCTTGGCTCCGTCGTAGACGATTTCCGGCCTCCGAGGGAGCATACCGCCGACGATCGCGAGGATGGTGGCATCAAGGGCGCTGACCAACCATACAAGGCCCATAAGAGGCACCGTTCGCCCTGCGAATTCCGCCCTGAGGCAGCTCAGGGGTTGCGCCGAGGATACCGTCAGGAAGCAGGATGAGACGGTGAGCCAAATGCCCAGGTTGTGGGACTCGACGGGAGAGTTCAAGACTGCTATGCAAACAGCCTGCGTAAGAACGAGGCCCTGAGGAGAGTCAGTTATTTGGAAACGATGACGAAGACTTGTCAGGGAAACAATCATACTCACCCACGCAGCCGCGTTCAAGCTGTTTTCCCACAAGAAGCCATGTCGGAACTCGTAGACAGTGGAGAGTATCAGACCGGTGAGGGACGTCCCCGTCCCAATGGCTGAAAAGAGAAGGACGGCAATCTTGAGGCCTTTGCTGGAGAACTCGGCCAGGGCTTCCGGCGTGGCACGGCCATCGACGTCCTCGTAGAACCAATCCTTCGGCTTCCCAACTCTCAGTTGACGAAACACGCGGTAGGCTGCGACTGACGATGACAGCGCTGCAACAGCTAGCGCTGCACCACTGAGTGGAAGGGACATGGCTTGGCCAGTTGCACTCAGCTAGTCACCCTGAGTGGAAAATGATGCCCGGTGAGAACTAAAGCGTATGGACGGAAAACTGCCCGGGTCGACTCATAAGCTTCTGGGACTGAACAGTGTCTGCAGAGAGAACAGGACCAAAAGGGGCGATTGCATCCCGGCCTCGTTCTGCCAAGTAACGAACGACATGATGGAAACCGATTCCTTTAGGCGGCGTCTTTCCCACAGAGAGAATGGAAGCGAAGCGGTGGAACGTGAAGCCACGGCTGAGAAACAAGCCTCCCTGGAATGGTGGCGGACACACAAGGGATAATTAACGCTGAGCCGAAGGAGCCGCTCAACGGAAGGGATAATAGATTCACTAACGCCATTCCTGAATGGGGTGTTTCTGGCGTGTTTGGTGTCGTCATCTGGTTGAACTCAGAGAGACCTGTGTGACTCAATATACGTTCCAGTTCCTGGAACACCTGGGTCAAGACATACGCTACCCTTCCGAGGTGATTACATCTTTTTGAGACTATTCAAAGAGGGAGGAATTTGTCACAGCCTAAACGACAGACGGTAGGAGGACAGAGCCGGGTCGGCAGAAAGCCCTTGAGAGAAACAGATACACGGATAGAATGTCGTTACTTGTATTAGAAGCGTCTGGTTTGCGACCCAGCCGATGATGGCCTGATCATCGCCTCCCGCCCTTCCACCCGCGCGCGGGGAGAGCGGCTGTGTCTCGTATATGCGGCATGTGGGATGGCCGGGCCGTCACACCAACATATGCAAGGGACCCGGTTCAAGCCGCTTGTCCAGCGATGAACCAAAAACACACAAACACAAACCAAAGCAAAAAGAGGCGTTTGCTTTTTCCCCATCATGCGGTGAGATCTCGACCCCGCCTCATCACCGAACAGATCCACGAGCCCCCAGAGGAGACGGCGACGATCCGCCCGCCGCTCGCACGCCACGTCCCGAGCCCCAGGAGCTTCCCGTTGGCAACATGGTAGGTGCCGACGAGCGGGTGCCGAACCTTGCCGACGGAGCCCTTCAGGACGAGGTCGTACTCCCGCGGGGTGATGCGTCTCTGCACGACGCAAGTGATGCCTGGCACCACCTTTGGCGACACGAGCCCGCGCAGGGCGGACGCCCAGTCGCCCGGCCCAAGGTCGTCGCCGAAAACGATGCCGTCTCCCTTGCCGCTGCGGATCGGCTTCAGGATGTAACCGTGTCTCAGCTGGGGCGACGCAGCCGACGCCGAAATGAGACGGTCCAGCTCGCACGAGCCCGGGAGGATCGTGTCCACGACGCCCCTGTCCAGGGCAGACGCCTGCGCCGGCGTCAGGGCCCCGGACGCCACCAGACGCGGCAGCTCCTGCTTGACGATGCCGAGCATCCGCTTGTCGTGGACCAGTAGGATGGTGCGCATGTCGTTGAAGCAGCGCAGGCTGATCTCGCGCAGCGTCTCGGTCTCCAGCGCCGCCAGCTCCCGCTGGTGCAGCTCCAGACCGATCTGGTAGATCTCCTCCCAGATCTCGCCGTTGTCCGCCGTGAAGGACCAGGGGCTGGGGGGCGAGCCGGGGTCCTTGGTGACGCAGCAGAGGCGGCGGCGTGGCCCGCCCTTCCCGCCGCGGCGGTCGGGGAGCATCCTCAGATCAGCGGGCGTGATCAGGCGGGGCTTGATGCCGAAACGACGCCAGACGGCGTCGATAAACATGTGGATGTCGATGCCGTGCTCCGCGCCCTTGAGGAGATGGAGGGGCCGGTTCGGTTGAAACAGGCTGAACAGGCCCTCCAGAATCTGATGAGAAAAAAACATGTCAGGATCCCCTCTCTTAGACTCTCTCTCTCTCTCTCTCTCTCTCTCTCTCTCTCTCTCTCTCTCCCCCCCCTCGGATTTGAATTTGGCCTGGGTTCAAGGCATTGGTTTAATTACCTGATTTGGATCGGTGGCCCCGACCAGCACGCTGGCCTCCCCCTCAACAGACTTGTTGAGCACTTGTTGGCCGTAAGCCTCGTGCATGAAGCCATTGAAGGAGAAGCGGGCGTTGATCTCTGTGATTCGATAGTTCTCCTCCTGGTGCTCATCCTTCTCGACTAGGAAGTCGGGGCGCCACGACCCTAGGCATTTGGAGAAAGCCGGCATGTTGCCAGCTGAGACCTGCTTCTCTATCCACTGCGCTGCCAAATCAGGCCGACAAAACTCATATAGGTACCTAGACTGCATTGGGGCTTACAGGGGCATACCTTCAATAGCTCCTCCTCCTCGGCCTCCAGGGGCATCCGCTCCCAGAACCGGGCATCGTCGTCAGTCCACCAGCGCTGGACGATGTCGATGATGGCGGTGGTCAAGGCCTCGTGCAGGTCTTCCATCTGCCTCTGGTGGTATTCGCCCACCAGGATGGGCCGCGGACAGCCGGCGGAATACGAGCCGTCATGCCACAGGTTCTCGGGGCATAGCCTGAGCAAGGCCTCGCGGAGATCGGCCTCCTGTCGGTGATAATCGCCGGGGTTGAACCTTTGGCCCGCCGGCGCGTAATCTTGTGGCTGGGCCCCGAAGGAGATTTGCGTGAGCTGAGTACTCATGGCTGCTTGCTGCAACTTGATGTAGTGAATTTTTGAACGCAGGATGGCCCAGCTTCGTCGAGGAATCTCAAGGGCGGCCCGAGACGGCTATTTATGCCCGCAATCTTGAATTCCCGGATGGTGCTATCCACCAAGAAACTCAACCCAGCCAGGGCATCGTGTCTTTGCTACGCGCAAGCGATGCTTAGTGTGTGTTCCGGTGAGGCAAGGCGGGAAAGAAAAAAGAATGAAAAATGGACTAGCTGCTTTGCTGGAGTGACACAGCGACAGCTGAAGAGGGTTGCGTTCCAAGTCATCTCCAAAGTAACCACAAAAACAAGACTGATGGGGGGGGGGGGTTCAGATTGTAACCCTCGACGAGCCCTTGACACCGGATTCGAGTCCCACGGGGGGCCAACGGAACACCTGATTCATATGTTGGCTTGCGTCGGATGTCTTCTTAAGAGCCAAACCGTCCCTGACCTTGACGCCCAAAAAAGGCCCGGCCCGCTCCCTGGCATCCCATCTTCCCCCTTTTTCCAACATGCGCCAAGTTGCCCGCCACGTCCGCAGTACATGCGGTTTCCGCAAGCTCGCCCTTAACCCATTCGCATCTTCTACTTGCATTTCCCATTCTCGCCCTCATGCCACAGTACACACGCCGTCCCCGTTGTCTTACGACTTGCGGTGTCTGGAGGCACCCAGGCTAAGCCATGCCAGAGACCCGGATCACGTCCGGCAGATATCGCAGCATCTGGAGAAGGTCGGGATGCTCAAGATCAAGCTAGGGTTCCCCGACCGGGACAGCGAGTACCTCAAGGAGCTGCTGCACAGCCTGCACGAACACCACAACCACCAGCTCCCCATCTCCCACAGCGCGACCCGCGGCTGGTTCTGGGACGTTCGCCCGAGCGAGACCAACTTCCAGGCCGGCGACCACCAGGCGCGCTCGGAAACCATGAACGACTTTCCCTGGCACACGGACTGCAGCTACGAAGAACCGCCGCCCCGGTATTTCGCCCTGCAGGTTCTCCAGCACGACCGCTACGGAGGCGGCACCCTGTCCGTCCTGAACGTCCAGAGGCTGAGCGAGCTGCTGCCGCCCTCGGCACGAGCGGCGTTGCAGGCGCCGGAATACCGCATCTCGATCCCGTCCGAGTTCGTCAAGGACCCGCGCCGGAAACACATTCGCGCCACGGTGCTCGCCACCGGCCCCGACGGCGCGTCCACCATGATCCGGTACAGGGAAGACATCCTGGAACCCCTGACGGATCGTGCCTCGCGCGCGCTGGAGGAGCTCAAGGGGGCGCTGGCGAGGAAGGAGGTGCAGGCGCAGGCGACGGTGCATCTGCGCTCGTCCGACCTGCCCAAGGGGTCCATCATCCTCATGGACAACCGCCGCTGGCTGCACGCGCGGAATCACATCAACGACCCGGCGCGCCACCTCCGACGGGTGCGGTGGGACGTGTGTCCGTTTGGCGACGCTTCGGAAAGCCGTGTCTGAGCCTGGCGTATAGCTTCGAATGGCGGTAAATAGAATAGCGGAACAAGTGTCGAGAATTCCTCAAAGCTTGAAATTCTTTTTTTTTTTTTCTTTTTTTGTGCCATGGACATTTGCTTTTTTTTTTTTTTCGTGGGATGACGTGAGCGCAAACAAGCCAAGTCACCGCTTCGTGCCCCATTGGGGGGAGGAGGGCGTGTCTCATATTGTGTGCCCTATGCCCATAGTAGTTGAATCGGTGGCGGCATGCTGATCCGACTTCGACAGCGTCATCTCGTATCTGGGCTGATGAGCTTGGAATGTCAATGTTTCCCTGTCATGCGCTAGCCTAGCATCGCCCTATCGTCTACGTGTCTCAACTGCGGGTATGCAAGGAAAACTTGTACGTGTAGACCGGGGCTCGCTAGTATCCGACCAAGCAAAACACTCAGCGCCGTGTCTCACACATACAATTTATGCCCTTTTGCGGATATGGCGACATATCCGGGTCCTTTACCGAATGATACCTAAAACCCTTGTCTCGTTCGTGCGAGGCTGCTGTATGACCCTTCGCTTGCTACTTGTTCCCCCGTCTAGCCGGAGAATGGGCTCAGAGCTGCTTCCCCGCGGCTTGCATGTTGATTCATGTTCCAGAACGAAGCTACTACCGGCTTTGTTGACGCCAGTTTCCCCCCTACTTGGCAGAATGATGAGGCGTCATCAGTTAGAACGTTGGCAAAATGACCTCCGCGTGGAAGGGCCCCAACAGTTTCACAATCCACAAACACTTGGCATTGAACCGTAGGACGAATTCGGCGAGTGTGCGCTCACAAAAGGCCTCCATAACTCAATCTCTGCTCACAACTTCTAGGACACAATAAAAATCAAATATTCCATGGACATAGCTGAGAGGTTTTTCCGAAATCTCTGCAGCTCCTCACCAGCCTGAGATCTTCTTGTCATTGAACTGAACAGAAGACTAGTAGCCGGACTACCATTTGCCAACAACCAGTATTGGTTTACTGCCAACAATAAACCATGCACCAGTAAAGTGTCATTGACACTGGGATACGTAGTATTGCAAAATGAATGTCAACTCGTAGAGTTGGATTTGTTAACAGGAGGAATCCCCAAGGAGAAGGAGTCATGACAATCCGTTAGGGCCAGCTGGAGGAGGGTTTAACCAGAGGGAACAGAGCAACGAACATTGCAGATTCGGTAAAGACAATTTTTTTAAGTAACGGGCAAAGTAAAATCACCCAGAGTGGTCTAATCATCAGAACCTTCTGCCATCCAGTGGCGCATCGGCCGTGGAAGCATGTCGGGCCGTCCGGCTAGCGGCCCCACCCTCTCGATGGACTCCTTCCGAGCCATTGGACCCGTATCATCGGCCCCACCGCGGCCCACCTATGCCGACCCGGACCGAAAAGTGTCAAGGCGCCGGGCTTCCGACCCACACTGGTTGCGCCCTTTGCCACAGACGATTGTGCTTTACTTTGAGCCTCGAGTCGTCAAGCAATTACGAATAGCCTTGGTCGTTTTACAACATGATAAACGACCTGAGACTCTCCGCCGCGCAATCAGAGACGATGTATCCGTTGCTTATGGTGCTGAAAGGCCAGCCTCCCTTTCGTGGCTGGCGAAATGGGTCACCCGAGTCTTCTCGGAGCTGGGTCTTGTCCTATAATTCATGCGATTCGCGCAGTGGCTTGCTTGAGGTTGGATCTTTTGCCAATCCTGCCTCCACAGCAGCCTGGATTGCGAACGCCGTGTCCCAGACTTGGACTTGGCCATTTGTTCCGTTGCTACTCATAATGTTGGGGCCCAGCCAGGGGTATGCATCGACCTTTTCGCGGTGCTTTTGCAGTCTTTCCGACTCCGGCCCGTCTTCGAAAGACGTTCGTACCATCTGAAAGGCTTTGTTCACCGTTGCGATACATTTTTGGACCATGGCAAGAAGTTGCTGACCAAACTTGCCTATTAGCAGCATGTGCTACGTTATGTGATCGCTTAGCAACGTGACCCATTCCCTGGTCTTTATCGATAAGCCTGCTCCACCGCCCCGCAGCAGAGCATGCGCTCCACATATAAAGGAGCAGCCAATAGACAGAGAGAATCTGATTCCCACTTTTGTGGGTGGTGCATGCGCTTGCTTGACCTGTATGAACACCTTGTAGTGCATGCTAGGAAAGGGCCAATAAATACCTAGCTTTGTGGCACAAGCGCCTGCCAAGTACGTTTCAAGGCCGAGCGCTCCTCACTTCTGGCGAAATTATCACCTTACCCCCAGACGCATCAACTCCCTATAAAACTAGCAACATTCCCATGACGCCAAAAAGTTCTGCCTCTTTGCGATTCGCTGAAACAGTTGACGTTCGTACTTTCGAAGTAGACGAGCCTCGTCGAAAACGAAGGAAAGCTTCCGCAGAGACGATGGCAAAACTTGTCAGCAGCTTCCCAGCCGAACAGGTCACGGAGGCCATGTTGAAGGACGCAGCGAAACTCTTCAGCGAGAACTACGGCATTTGGGGCAACATGGGACCTGGAAAGCCTGGTAATTATGTCCTCACATCTGATCTACGATCCAGTCGCTAAAAATGACAAAAGGAGACCGCGTCAAAATGAGCGCAGACCGCCTCCGAGCACAATGTCTTCCCGAGGGGTCGAACAGCACATACGTCAATGTAACCATCGATGGAGTCCTGGCAGGAAATGCTTTTGCTTGTCGCTGGAAGAATGCAGGTCGTCAGGTCTGCTGGGTCACTCAGTTGGTCGTTCACCGTAATTACCGTGAACAAAGGCTTGCGACCACTCTCCTCTTGACCTTGATCGACGACGAGGACGATGTATTTGGGATTATGAGTTCCCACCCAGCTGCGTGTAAAGCCTTTGCCAAGGCAATCGGAGGTACGTGCTGGAATTGTCGCAGCCAACTCTTTGCTGACTCGCTCGCGCTTCCAAAGATATCCGGTTTTCCGAGCTTTCGATGGACTTTGCTCGAGACCATGCCGCGGATGTGTTGAAGGCATCGCCAATCAACTACATTCGAGACGCGAGGCTTTGCGGAAAGCTTTTCCACTCTGGCGACACTAGTGGAATGGTGTCTGGGGTGGATTCCAACTTCCATGTCGATCACAGCGAGCCCCTTGACGCCCTTGCCTGGTTTCAGGAAGATGGAAACTGGCCCCTCGGCGAGCTGCCTGATGGGCATGAGTTTCTATTCCTGGTGGAAAAGTCGCGACGTAGGCGTTCACGATCGATCGGCCTCGTCGCGGCGTGGCGATGGAACCAAGACGTCTGAAGCTGCGTCTTGAGTAGCTGGGGTTTGTGGTGCCTCACAAACACTTTTACAGGCTCAAGCAACGACTTGGCTTGCGACGGAAATCGACGTTGATTATCCTGAGACATGTAGTCCAACTCGCAGTTCAAATTTGCCAACGCGGACTGGATGATGATCCTTTTAGACGTCCGGAAACTGTGGGTTATAGAACATTGTTCGAAACAGATTTTAGCACTTTCAAAGTCGCAGTGTCCCCTCACAATACGACCTAAACGGTAGATTCGGTCCCAGAGCGTTTGAACCTGGTCGGCGTGGAGATTCTGAAGCAACTTGAATATCTTATGCAACCTAGTTAGCGTCGACGTACTTTAGCTGGCACATATATCAATTTGCTAGCGACAGTTGTAGGGGCGCAACCAGGTGATCCGGTAAGTTGGGTGACCGCCTGACATACCTGGGTATCTCTCGCTCGGAGCTCAGAGGATCGGCCTCCAAGTCGTAAGACTACACTCCTTTGGTGAACAATAGTTGCCCAGGCTGAAATTGGCCCGGGAGTTTGTGGGCATTTCCTCTAGCGGTGTCGAGAAGTTGCATTCTGTCGTGGACCAGCGAGCCAGACTTTGGAAACGTTGACTAGAGCGTTGATCATGTGGGATGACGAGGGTGTTTCGCGTCCAGTCTCTTTACAATGCAGGACGATTTGGCCAAGGACGACGGAAGGAGGCAGTAATACTTTTGCGACTCAAGACTGCAGAGTCGGATTTTGAAGAGAATAGCAGGGGCTTTAACGCACAAGTACCTACCTAGTTGGATCGCGGGCCGCGTTGTGGGCCGTGTCGAGCGTGTGAGGTTACGCAGACTGACCGAGCTTTGCAAATGCTGGAGACATGCACCAACAATATCCAAACGCCCACACTGAACGTCACAGATGTGAAACCCACTGTGAAATATTGCTACTACAAAAAATTCACCAAGGCTGGCTATGAGTGGTTTTGATGGCCCCCGTAGAGCCGCTTTATCTACCAGGGTTGGTGACGGAAAACCCCTTGATGGGGAAGTTGAAGTTGATATGGTGGCTCTCGAGCTCTCCCATTCCGTGAGGCATGTAAATGGACTTGTCGGCCTCCTCGCTGGACTCGTAGTCCCGCCACCCGACGAATCCGATCCAGACCGTGCCCTGGTCGGGCGTGTCCGTCGCCCCGATGCCCGAGTGGGCGGAGTAGCATCCGGGCAGGGCCTCCGCCCTCTTGAGCGTCTCCGCCATCACTTTCGGGTCGCCGGTGCAGTGGCGGACTGTGATGACCTCGCAGATGGGGCTGTTTATGAGCTGGGGCGGCGGAGGCACAAACGTGGCGGTGTCGAGGTCGAAACGGGGGCATTTGGTGGGCGTCGGCCCGGCGAGGACCGGCTTCAGAGCGTCGATTGCTCTCTGGTGATGCGGGGACTTGCCGAATGCCTGGCGCGTCTCGACCGGAGCCCAAGCTGTGCACGGCGGTGAGTTATTGATACACGGGGGAGTTCACCGTAGAGGGGGGGGGGGGG
>NWBT01000045.1:5619632-5639295 GCA_003386485.1 Colletotrichum lentis
GGGGGCATGACACGTACTGGCCAAGATCTCCAGCTTGCTTGGGTCCTCTTTCCAAGGACCCCATCGGTATCGGAAGTACCCCTCGGAGTCTTTCACGGACAACAAGAACTTCTTGTACTCCTCCTTCCAGTCTGGCACATCTCCCTTCACGTCCAGAATGACCCGCGTAGGTCCCCCAGAATTGGCCGCGCCGGACATTATGAGAGAGTTGTTTTTTTTTTTTGGTTGATTTGAAGTGATTCGAGTGGTGGCTTTGAGCGATTGGCAGTCGACGAATGGCTATGTGATTCGGGCAACGTCCCAGAGATTACAGGTCCTTCTTATAATGGTTGTGGGAGATACACCTCGAGGTATGAAATTGATCTATGATGGCTCCATTAGAATTACAGCCTGGGTAACGTACGTTTAGGTACTCTACCGTCCACGGATGCTACGCTTTTGGGAAAGCGGGCAGAGTGGCCGAACCAGAGACCTCGACCTCATGCATGATTAATTATGCCATGGCAACAGGTCGCAACGCATTCCATTTCAGACATGCTTTTTTTTTTACCTCCCACCACGTGGCGCTACTCGTCAGAAACGGGAAGCACCTATCCGCACGTCGATTGGAGAAGTGCTGGGTTTGTCAAAGCCGGAAGTCTGCGGCGACCCGCGCGGGAGCCGTTTTTTTTTTGTTAGGACATCCAACCATCCAGGCGTCGTCAACAAGGTTTCTGCATATTACAAGATGCATCGAAACCTTGTCCTGACACTGGACGACACAGAAAGCGCCAAGTCCGCGCTAGAGGTTGACCGAGATCATGTAGTCGCACTACAAACCCAAGTGATATGATGACAAATGCAATTGAAAGACACAATGCATGAGTACACGAGTGATCTGAACGACACTCCTGTTCTCAGAGCACTTGTGACGCCCGCTGGTCTGTTGACATAACCCAGTCGTTGATCACGAAGTGTACTCGCCTTAATTCGGCTGCGTGTCGGAGCTCCGGGGAACTTTGGGCGAGCGGAAAGTCTATCTTGTTCTTCCCGTTCCCACGAAGCAAGATCCGTACGGATTTTCGTGTCCAGAACTGAAAGCATGAACCGTGTGAACTGTTGACTTCGGCCAGCGTCTCCACAGGACCGCAGGAGGGCCGGCCCTGATACACCTTGGCGCCGCATAGCAGGCGACGGGAAAACGAGACGTTTTCTTCTGGGCTCGGCCCCGGAGGTTCTGTTTTGGGGGTTTGCATACGCTCTCGGATGTGTCAGGCTTGTCAAAGTGAGATTCTATGACTATGGCCAGAGGCCAAANGGGGGGGACCGTTGGCTGATGTATCGACGCTCAACCAAGGTTTTGAAGCGTGCGCCCAGCTCCCTCGCGCCAGCTTAATTGGACCTATTACAGCCCCAAAGTCCCGCGGGCCGTGATGCAACCGCAGCATGTTTGATGCGCTTGCTGAGATCGATTGGTCCAAAAGTCCGATTGTTCGGCCGGTGCCCGCGGCCGGAATTGCGGGGCGGACGGAGTCTGGGTTCAAAAGTGGATATGGACCCAGGACGGATCATCGGACTTCTCCCGCCGGACGCACAATTGCCCCCGTGTTCCCACGAGCATTGGCCTGGCGCTTTAAGAAGGACAAGGCAAATGACGCACAGAATTGATCTTCTTCATTCATGCAGAGAAGAGAGACTTGCTCATAACAATCACTGACTGTCTGCACAGACTGACGGTGGACTTGGGGATCATGTTAATTACTTCGTAGGTCTTGTCAGTCAGAACCCACGTCTTCTCAGACCCAGGTCAAAGTTTTCCGTAATGTACATGTGCATTCGCACTATGGGTTTGATTCTCCCTAAAATTATTCACAGTACTATCTGCTACCACATAATGCCCCCTTTACCCCCCTCCCGCCCCAGAATCGAAGAAGCATCTACCAAGTTCCTCAACCATGGCTCACAGCCAAACATTTCTACAGAAAAAAATTGCAATACGTCAAAAAACGTATGTCGAACGCGAACCCAACGGCTGGGCCCTTTACTGGCCGCTGTCAATCACCTCCGGGACGTTTCGCTGGGTCCACAGCTGCCAGTCGCTGCAGGTGTCCCAGGCCTTCTGCGGGATGGGGAGCTGCTCGACCTGCTCGGGCTGGACCAGGAACTGGGCGAACAGGCCGGCCGAGGCGTGCCAGGCGACGTGGCAGTGGAAGGGCCACACCCCGGGGTTATCGTCCGAGTCGAACTGCATCACCATGTGCCCGTTGGCGCGAACCTGCTGGACGTCGCGGCGCTGCGGGTTCTCGGGGTTGGTGATGGTCCCGTCCCAGGTGAGGCCGTCGCCCTCGTGGAGGATGTACATGTTGAAGCCGTGCAGATGCATCGGGTGCCTAGGGGGTGGGGTTGCGTGTGTCAGTCTCTGAAGTGCTCGCGGTCAACGATGAGGGGAATATATATATATTGATATATATATATATGTGTGTGTGTGTGTGTGTGTGTGTGTGTGTGTGTCTGTGTGTGCGTGTTTGTGTGTGTGTGTGTCTTACACTACGGGGCTGTTGTTGCTGACCACGACGCGGATGCTGCCGTTGCTGGCAAAGTTGTCGACGTTCCAGTCAGCGTCAAAGGTCAGGTTGCCCTCGTTCGCTTGCAGAAGCGTGGGCTTGTTGTAGTTGCCGCGGAAATCCTCGCCGTCGAGCGACCACTGGACGATGCCGGAGGCGTTGCGGAAGAGCTTGATCTCCATGGTCTTGGTCACGGCGGGGTCGGCCGGCTTCAGCCTCATGACGGGCTTGGTGACGGCGAGGTCGTCGTTGACGCAGTTGCCGGGGTCGGGCACGTCCCACGCGGCGCTGACGGGGTCCTGGGTCTGGTCGGCCTGGTCGTAGTAGACGGCGGCGAGCCCGAGGGGCTGGTTGGCCAGGCTGCAGCTGGTGATGTTGCTGCGCATCCAGTAGGCGCCCTCGGGGTCGCTGTTCCCGGCGTCGGCCGTGACGAGGACGTCGGTTCTCTGGCCGATCCCCAGGGTGACGACCTTGGTGTCGTAGGGCTCTACCTGGACGAAGTCGTTCGAAACGACGGTCAGGGTGTGTCCGTCGATGGAGAAGCGCTGGGCGCCCTCGGCACCGGAGTTGACCAGGCGGAGACGGTGGGTCTTGCCGGTCTGGAAGCTGAACTTGGAGATGCCGGCGTTGTCGGTGCACTTCGTGTTGTCCCCAGCGGCAACCGTGGAGCAGTTGAAGTTGCCCTTGCCGTTGATGAGGTTGTTGTCCGAGAATACGAGGCCGCTTCCGTTGACCTGGAGGATCTCCTCGATCAAGTCAAAGTACTGCTTGTGGTACCAATCTGACGGGGGGATATGTTAGTGATTGCAACGAGCACTTATTGGAGGGGATGGGGGATCCCGTAATAATACCAGAAAGAAGGATGGGCCCGAGATCAATCTCTTGCAGAGACTTGGTAGGGCCATAGATGACCATCGGTCCGAACAAGCCACCGGCATACTGAGAGGAATAGTGGGAGTGGTACCACGTGGTGCCGTACAGCGTCGCCTGGAACCTGTAGGTGTAGGTCGTGGCGGGAGCGATGGGACACTGGGAGACGGCCGGGACTCCGTCTTCCCATTGCGTGTTCTGCTGCCTGAAGCCATGCCAGTGCAGCGCGGTCCCTTCGGGGCCGTCGGTGATGTTGTTGGTGACCCTGACCTCGATCCAATCTCCCCAGTTGGCCTCGATGGTCGGTCCCGGAAACGCCCCGTTCACCAGGAGAACCTTTCTCTCGTAGCCATCGGGGGCAATGGTGCCGCGGCTGATGGTGAAGTCGTAGTTGCGGGTGACCCCGGTATTGGGCCACTTTCTGTAGTAGTTGGTGCCGTCCGCCGTCAGTAGACCCCAGGGGAACCCATTTGGCAGCGGGTTGTTTCTCAGAAAGATCGGCAGCTTGGCGGCATTCGAAGTGCCAAGGGGCGATCTCCTGCAAAGGGAATAAGGGATTAGCATGAGTGAGGGGNGGTGCTCAAGTCTCGACATCGTCCTGAAGAGGCTGCTGCGTGACGCACCCGTTGGTCTCCTCCTGGTTCAGGGCCGCTTGGATGGAGAACCTGAACAGCCAGCCAAGGACGACTAGTATCACGCCCTTGATGGCTACCATCTTGGCGACTTGGCCTTTTTTTTCTTTTCTTTTTTTGGCTGTCAGAAACGAATGTGGGTAGTAATTGTCGTCCAGATGTCTCAACGAGCGGCTGTTGATGAGCTGCGGAAACCAAGAAACAGAGTGAGCATGTTTGCGCTATATAATATTACATCTTTCCTTAGACCGGAGCTGGGATCGGGTATCTTGGAAGCTCGGTTGTGACAACAAGCACAGGTTGTTGGGGCGTCCCCGGCGATCATCGTTGATCCCTCCAGTCGGACCCGGGAAGCCGGTGCCGGTTGCTATGCCGAGCACGATGGGCTCGACCATTTCGGCATCAGCATGAGCAGTGCTGCACCTCGACAGCGTATTTCAAGCGCCAGCTCATCCCGCATGGTCTAATAGTGGTGCCAGAAACTAGCGTGACCCTAGTTGTTCTCGCGCCACGTCGTTCTCGCCTCTCGGGTCAGGGAAGCATTCGAGTGAGCTCAAGCCCATGGTAAGTTCTGTCTGTGGACGAGTTTTTTGATTGATGCGAAACTTGATACTCGCTTCCAGTTTTGGAACGTAGGGTCTTGAAGGGTTTGGAAGCTTGTTCGTCGGGTAATTCAGTCTTTCCCAAACCTCACAAACTCACTTAGCGGTCAGTCCGATAAGAATCGCCCCTCGGAGCAGAGAATGTCGACCCAACACGGCCGCAGAGCCATCGGCGCCATTAGATCACAATTGACGGACTCGCTTTCTGAGATGCTCTGTTAGACTATCGTACAGACGTCACACTACAGAGCCAATGTGCGAGGATCTTGCTAATGCGAGTGGCTGGGATAGAGTTCGTGCGGTGAGCTAGCCTATGACGTGTTCGCGTACGCTCCCGTGGTTTTTCCATGGATATTGCTTCGAGATCCATACGGCGACTGACCCTTCGTTCGACTCCCAGTTGGGGCCCGGCCATTGGTATTGACTCTTGGATACTAGCAAAGGTAACATAGGGTAGCCGGACCATTCGCGGTTCGCGATTTCTCTAATGTTCCATCCTACTTCGCTGTAACCGGTAGTTGAATGGGCACCTCCCATCGTTGTCAAAGCCCACGCCGAATGCCGTTTGTCTTCTCTCGAAACAATTCTTTATCAACATGTCCAACAAGTCTTGCGGCTTCGCTGGAAACGGCTGGTAACCGAGCAAAAGGTTATTACTGGAGCCAGCATGGCATGCATGGCTTGCTTGCTCTCTGCATCCGAGGTCTTGAGGCTAGGCCAAGTCCAATAATACGGCGGGTATGTGTCAAAAACGCACGAAAGATCGGATTGTCTCGTCGTGGTTATTTACAATAAAATTTATTTTCTGCAACCTTGAGAATTTTCGACCTTGTAAAGTGGGAAAGAATCTCTTCGCACCAGGATTGAGTGATCATCTTGGAAAAAGTCCCGACCTTATGACGCCACAGAAACCCATGGGCTGGCCCGAACTACGCTTCCCGCCCACGATTCCCCTGAGCTATATCCCCTCAAACACGGCACTAAAGTGTCAAAGCATTTCGGCTCAGACACTCATGGGTGGCGGAGAGAGACCCAAGGTGCCGGAAACCCGGGGATATCTTCGAGAGGGCTCCTATCGAATGGTTACCAAACAAGATCTTGTTGCTGCTGGGGAAAGGGTTCGACAACACCGAGCGGACTTGCAGGGGTGCCACGCTTTCTCGGCACCCCGATCTCAAAAGCTCGGATGAAGCCTATTCGTGCGCCGAGTTCGTGCGGATATTACGACGAGCGCTTGATACGAGCGTGCGGCGGCAGCTAGCCTACAGTCTTACCGCCCGATGATGACGACGACTGTGGTGAACGAGCCAAGGGTGGTTTAGCCCCAGAGTGAATGACGTTCGACGTCGATTTCAACACCGATTTATTGACATGGTGTTGCTGAGCACCGCGGTCGCGAGATCAAGATGGAGGACTCGTTGCCCATAACTGGCAAAAGATGCCACTCGAAGGAAGCTGCACGCATAATATCAACCCAGCGTGTGTTTGCCGCATGCCATCACCATCAGACCTAGTCATCGTTGTGAATGCCAAGATACTTGACAGCAGCAGCTCACTAGATTGTCACGAAAGTGGCGTCACCGCTTCCGAAGCGAACACACAGGCCTAATGCTAAGCCTACACTTCGCGCGAAGGCCAAGAAATGTCACGGCAGCCCAAGGCGCCTTGGTAACTCAATCGGTTTATACTCGGAGACCCTACCAAGCTGTCCAGCAGTAGAAACAGTATACTGCCCAAACGCCGGAAGTCCTAATAGCAGTAGAAAACCACAAAAAAACGTACAAGAGACAAAACCCAGAGAAGCACCAAGAACCTGAGACTCTCCAGCCACCGACTAACATCCAAGTCAAGTAATCAAATATTGCTCCGACTCGTTATCCGTCATTCGCCCCGTTCATCCAGTTCGCCTGTACCCGTCTCATCTGCCATATTCCTCATCAAACAATCTCACAGAAAGGGGCACCGTCGTCAACCCTAATACAAAATAATTAAGCCTTCCACTACGTCTCAAAGTCAGCAACCTTCATCAGAGGCTGAACAATAACCGCCACTTACCAGATCAATAATACCAAATTTTGTTTTCACACACCATGCTCCGCCTTCTGGGATTTTCAATGCCGCGCTCGAAGACTGGTCCCCGTCCTCTATAGGGTTACAGGCGGACTTCGCGGCAACGCTGAAGCGATCCTATTCGGTCGGGTACAGGTCACGATAGATGGCCTGGATTTCCTGGCGGTCGGTATAGGTGTCGTAGTCGACAACACTCTCGTGCCTGTCCCAGTATAGGAACGCCTCGTCGATGTCGGCCCCGCCAAAGTCCCAGTCTCTGAGGTCGTCTTCCCTGGCGTCGCGGTACTGGGCGAGTCGGGCCTCGCGCTGGAGCATCTCGTCGAAGCCGACGTTCGCGTGCTCAAAGGATGGGAACGTCACCAGCACGTCGTCTTCGCCCTCCAAAGTGGAGTACCCGCTGTCCGTCGAGACCTGGGAGACCGAAACATGGCGGATGCGCCGCTTCGTGTCTCGGCGCTTTTCGAGTCGGCACTCGAGACGTTGCTCCTGTTCCAGCCTCGAACAGCTCATGAGCCTCTTTCCGGTCTTGGACGAGCGTTTCGAGACCCTGCTCGGCGGAGGGCAAGTCTTGGGTTCACCCGACTCAAGACGGGTGTTTGTCTCCGCAAGCTTAGGGCTGCAGATAACGCCCTTCGCCCCCAAAGAAGAAGCCTGAGCACTCTGACTGTTCTCGGTACCAGATACCTAATTGGCATCAAGAACATCACCAGAGGCCTTTGGCTGATTCGGGGCAGTGGTAGGCTCTTGTGCGAGCACTGCCCGGGGACGCGCCTCGTCAGGGCCCATTGTCGAAACACTGCTTTCTCGGACAGTGTTCCCGCACGTAGGGGAGTCTCCCGATCCGGCTATAATGCCCTCTTCACTTGCATCTTCTTTCTTCGGAGATGCAGCCAGCGTCATATTGGTCATGTTGTTGACCGGAGCAGCCTTTACGAGGCGACGCCTAGGCTTGTCCTTCGAAGAGGCTGCCTTGGGAGCTTTAGCCACGATGGCAAAGAAGCGACGGAAGAAACCCATTCTGCAAACAGAACTCGTTAGCAACTTTGATCAATGGCAAGAGAAGCAGATGGCGCCAAAAAATTGGCAAAAGGAGAGTTATGAACGGATCAAACGTACGTAGAGGTGTTTATTCTTTTCTCTTAGCGGTTAGCCGTGGAAAAAGAGGACGCGGTTTGATGCAGTGAACGCTCTTAGTAGTAAGAGAATGGCGTTCGGGAGCTTCAATGGGAAAGGGATAGGTAGAATCGAAGTCTTGAATAGGGTTTGAGAGTTGTGCAAAGACTTGTTGTTCGTGCTGCACTGTTCAGTCTCAAAGTTGTTCGTGAACCGTTCAGCGCTGGTGGTTTTTAGAGGAAAAGATAGCCTGAAGCGGGAGTCGAGGAGATTAAATACTCGAGCCAAGGGACTCTTGCCCTAAGCCTGCCACGGTATACACGTGAGCTAAAGGCTCAACTTCAACCCAGCTTCACCTTATGCCATCGCCATCATAATAACTGTAACTCTGGGTTTCGGGCGGTCAAGGCGGCAGCCGGCAGAAAGAGAGTGCCCGTCCCACCTTTGCGGTGGTGGATAACAACCGCCATCCACGAAGAACTGCTCCATATCGATCGATCGAACCGTGCCACTATTCGGAAAGCAATAACCTGTGCCAACAATAACAATGTCGCACTGATCAGTGTGTGTTGGAGTATATCACAGGGGCAAGGGTGGTTATCGAAGTGAAGCTATTCACGGTTTTTCGTGACGGGCTTCGGGTCGATGGTTCTGGTTGTGGTTATGTAATGAGACGGAGAACCCCATAAGGGGAGGTGAGAGAACGTTTGAGGAGGGAGAAAAAGTGTTGGAGAAATCACAGGGGCAAGGATGGATATATCGATGAAGCAATTCACGTTTTCTCGTGATGGCTTCGTTTCGATGGGTGTGGGTTTGTTGGTTGCTAGGTTCTTCCTACCTACAGGCAGGAAGGAAGTGGGCTTATGGCCTTGGCGGCAGGACGTGCCTGCTGGCCCACCTTCGGGTGGGTCAGTCTTGGGCACGGCCACCCACAGCCCCACTTCTGCCGGGGCCGGATTTATCCCGAACCCCGAGGTCGCAGGTTCGATTCCGACAAAAGGAAATTGGTGAGGAGGAGGGGACTCGTCGCTCATGGCGTCGATGGCATTGTCGTCGACGGTATCCTTGATCTGAGAGGGATCAACATCCTGAAGGATGATGTTGTGCATATCAAATGCAACCAACATTCCCTCCCACATGGTGGTGTTGGTGCCACCATCGTCACTCTTGTCCTCGCCTGCGGTGACGGCGCCAACGCGATCAGCAAGGGTACCCGTGGTATTATTGACGCCACCGCTGGCGGAGCCACCGTTGCTGGCCTCGCAGAGCATACATCGCTTCCATCTGCCAGCCTAAGGCATGCTTTCATCTGTCGACTGCTGCCCAACAGCAAGATCCGTCGATTGAGTGCTGGTATATAATCACAGGTGGGCAAGGTGCAGCCGTGAAGCTATTCACAGGTATATCGTGATAATTGCTTCGATGGTGACTGTTGGTATTATCACAGGGGCGCAAGGGTAAATTATCGAAATGAAGCGATTCACGATTCTCGTGATAGTTCGGTTCGGTTCGATGGCGTTGTTGTTGCGTTACAGGCTAACTGCTGCAAGGAAGGAAGTGGGTATTTTGCCTGTGGTGGCAGGCGCCCTTGCTGGCCCACCCTCGGGTGGGGCAGTCTCGCGCAGCCACCCACAACGACCCACTTCCGCCGGGGCCGGATTTATCCCGAGCCCCGAGGTCGCAGGTTCGATTCCGACAGTGACTGTGGTGCTGCTCGGTTGAAGTGTAAGGTGAATCAACCGTCGACGAAGAGGTCGATGATGATGGTATCGGTCGGCAGAAAGACGTCTCTTCACGGGGTGTTAGTCGAACTGTGCTCGTAATCTCCGTCTCCGAGGCTGCTGATGATAGCGTAACGGACGCGTCGGCGATCGGGGGGGCGGTACCCTTGTCGATGACCTCAAGTTTGCACAGCTGGTAGACGAGCCTTTGCCGCAGTCTCTTCTGTGAAGTGGCCTTATTGCTCTGTGATAACTGGTACCTGCGCGGGTTGTTCTCCAAGACACGAGCTTTCGATAAACGCCGATTATATCGTCTGTTTGCATGCCCACGAGTCCCAAGTGAGGCAGCAGCCTGGGATCGTACGTAGTCTCCATTTTGAGACTTTTTCTTCAGTGGCAGTTTCTGGTCGCCCACCAGTGGGTTCCTGCTTCAGCGGTAGCATATAATAATGGCTTCTGTTGGCACATGTTCGCTGGGTTGCGAATAGTGGCACTGTGTCGTTCGGTCGATTCGTGCTGGTATTCTGGTTGTCCATGGTGTCGCTCTGGTTTAAAGCCCTGTCGTTGGTCGATGGGGAGACTCCTTAATCCTTATAACGACGAAGAACGCGGTGTATAGGATGCTCTTGAATGCACCGCGCCTATACGGCGGTACAGGACTACGTCTTCGTATCGCTTGTCCTGTACCTTGGATTGCATATCTCCTAGGTCTGGAGAATGCATTAAAGGATCTTTTTCTTCTGGTTGAGGCGCCTGAGGTGACCGAGAGCATGGCTCTGAATCGCAAGTTGCAATCGTTCTTGTCGGAATCGAACCTGCGACCTCGGGGCTCGGGATAAATCCGGCCCCGGCGGAAGTGGGTCGTTGTGGGTGGCTGCGCGAAAACTGCCCCACCCGAGGGTGGGCCAGCAGGGCGCCTGCCACCAAAGGCAAATACCCACTTCCTTCCCTGTAGTGAGATTAGTTCGTTACGCAACAACAACAACCACCATCGAGACGAGCCGATTATCACGAGATTCGTGAATAGCCTCATTCGATAACAACCTTGCCCTGTGATAATACCAACAGTTCTTGACAACCAAGCCGTTATGATTATTAGCGCCGTAGTAGTTGACGCCGGGTATGATACGAATCCCGGGCGCTTCTGGCTCCCCTTAATTTGAATGAACTCGTTGTTCCTGGCGACTATAGGAATTTTGCCTATATTGAGCCACCTCGAATCAAGAGGGGCAAACAATGGGTAAGTGTTGGCAACAGGGTAACTCGATATCGAGAGGGTGGTGATAGCTTCGTCGTTCGGTTCGGCTAGCTATCACCACCCTCTCGATATCGAGTTACCCTGTTGCCAACACTGATCAGTGTATGCCCGGCACAGCATGGCGTGGTATCTCTCGACCTTTCCAATGCTGTGATGTGCCTCGACCGGGATGATCTTCAGATTGCAGGCCATGGCTTCGGCTTCTTGACGGAATTCAGCAGCCACGAAGTTCCGGCCTGCGTCGGCGACGATCCAGTCGGGTGGCCCTTGGTAGGTGTCGATCCATGCAGCGCGGAGAGCTTCCCACGCAGCCTTGGCCGTCATGCAATGACCATAGCTAGCCGAACCGAACAACGAAGCTATCACCACCCTCTCGATATCGAGTTACCCTGTTGCCAACAGTAAGTAACCCCGAGGTTGGCCAGATGCTAGATTAACTGGCAGATGAAATCACTCGATCGCGGACTGACCTTCATTCCGCTGGATCTCACCACCGCGAAGCTCTTCGTATTCGTGGATGGGTCATTCGCCAACAACCACGATATGACCTCACAGCTGGGATATGTCATCATCCTGGGGAACGAAAAACCTGCTGACCATGACCGCTTCACGTTGACAGGAAACGTTGTTCATTACAGTTCAACAAAGGCGAAAAGAGTCACGAGAAGCGTGCTGGCCTCGGGTCCATCGTCAATCTCGGACACAATGTCCAGCACCCGGCCTAGCGCTGACGTCGATGGTACCATGCCCCGGACACTGTTTTGATGATTACTAAGTGCACTTCAGATGCAGCGTGCTAAAAAGACCAAAATAAGTACTTACCTTGTCTTCCGGACGAAGAGCAAAGATCTCCAGCGCCATTTTTCAAAGACAGCTCGAGGGATCTGCATCTCCTTCAACAGCTCTTGCGCCGTAAGGACGGACTGGGACTTGAACCGCGCGTCGAGGACTGCGCGAGTATTTTTCCGTAGAGTCGGTGCAAGTGAGAAGATTCGGCGATCAATCATGTTTTGACCGGTCTTATTAGCCTCATCTTCGGTGATCCAGGTGCTGTCGGCGTTGATGGGTGCCAGTAGAGGAACGTCCGCGTTCTTAGGGATAGAAGCCGCCAACTCCAGAGTAACAAGACCACAGCTAGTGTAACAGTAGGGATAGATGGCGCGAAGTCTGGCGCAATGAGACCACGGCCAGTGCGACGGTAATTGACGAGATAGCATATGACCAGCGCTTAATACCAGTCTTTAATCTTAAAGCTAGTAATAGCATTTGGAGCTCCTATAGCCTTGACGAAGCGACGTTTGTAGTCATCGCCGCTATCCGAGAGAGGAGTCTCGGGTCTGATTGGTGAAGTAGGAGCATACTTCAACAACAGGTAACTGTTGAGAAGCAGCGTTCCCATGGGATCGATTTGTGCGGCAGTCTGGGCATCGTATGTTGACGCGCCGTTCATGTCTGCCTTCGTGACTAGTCGTTTGTCTGGCGGCGAGGTGGCAAGGATGTTCTTGAGGTACGAGTGTCTCTCAGATTCGCTGTTGAGGATGTTAGAATAATCACAGGGGGCAGGTGTGGTTATCGCAATAAAGCTATTCACGTCTTTCGTGAAGGGCTTCAGTTAACGATCGTCACCCTTACAAGTTGCCCTCTGTGATTATTCCAACAGTGATCAGTGTTCTTGTTTTTCAGCTCGTTGATGATCCTGGATTTGAATATCCTAATCCCCTTATGCTTCGCTAAATCGAAAGGCACGAACTCGAACACGCCTCTCTCGATGAGGGCGTTGACTTCCTTTTGCGTTGATTATCCTCTGCGATGGATGTCGATCCCGTTCCCTTCAACAGCAATGACGACTTGGATGAAGCGAATGCTGAGCTTGATCGCATCGCTCTTCTTAGGCGGGATCAAAGAGAACCACCATGGCCGGATCTCATGGCCAGTGTCCCGGTGCACACGGTACTTGTTGATCTTATCAGCAGTAGACATGATGAACGGGGATTGGGTTGGTGATTGATTCGAAGAAGGTTTGAGTCGGTTGGTTCAAGTGGATGGAAAGGTGTGAAGGAAGGAAAAGTTGAAAGAGGAGGATCAAGGATATTGGGCCCCCTTTATCCCCTTCAAGTCACCAAAGGAAGGAAGGCTGATCTTTGTGGCTGTGATACCTCCCCTTCCATCTTTGGCTCAGGAACGTCGCGATGTCAGGGCTGGAAGTCGTAACCGCGAAGGGTTGACTCGTCCAGGTAGCCTCCTATCCAACGATGGTACAGAGTCTGAAGACTCTAGTCTCAGTGACTTAGACATTACTGACGAAGAGGCTCCGCCCTTTGATCAACATAATGCGACCACCGGACCCGGTACTCCTCCGCCTGTCACCGGTCCATCTGACGGTTTGAGTGGCGGCAGCACCTCTCCGGCAAAGGCAGATTCGATGATGCCCTCTCGGCGGAGCTTTCGGACAAGGATCAGATCGGCAGCTTCCTTCTCAGCTACGTACGTGATGGGATCTCTGTCGTTGTTGCCCTGGGGTATCTCCACGGCAATCGTGGTTTTCGCGATCCTTCGGAGGTCTTCGTTGGTCACGGGGCCCAAGTCCCCTTCATCGTCGTCGTTGAGGGTCCGACTTGTGGTATGGCTTCACCACAGTGGTTCGGAAGGTGCGCGGTCCGTTGACGTCGACCACACACTCCTCGCCGTTGACGGCGACCAACTGGAAGAGGCAGGTCCATCCCTTTTTCTCACCAGCCGGTGGCGATATACGCCCCTCGAGCGCGCTGCCTCACATAGTCGCTGGGCACAGTGGGCGACTTCGGGTCGATCGTCTCGAGCTTGAGACTCTGCCTTTCTGCCGGAGAATGACGCCTCCGTCGCTTCCCATACTGACGGTGCCGCCGTTGAACATCAACGTGGTGTAAAGCCATTCGGGAAATCCCGCTGTATAACGTACTACTTCGCCTTGGATTCGTTACTGATTCCACGTGGGTGTGGCTCTGCGCCTTCCTCTAGCCGCAGGGCAGTGTGTGCCTTTGAATTACCTAGGCTAGTGTATTGTTCGGCTGGCCCCTGTTGTTCTGGATCCCGTTGCTGGTGGTGCCACCGTTGCCGGGCGTTCTTGGTAAGGTCCTGGTTCTTGGTCGTCGTAAACCTGAACTACTCGAATTATAGGCGAGAGGCCAATTCCTGGCGGTTGAAAGCCGCCGTTAAGTCAGCATGGGCAATATCCATGGTGCTGTAGTCATTATAATGATTGACTGCATAATAGCAACCGGTTGTTTGAACGCTTGGGGCGGTTACGCCAGCTTGGGGAAATAGTTTCTCGATCCAAGCACTTCAACCGATTTGATCAACGAGACCGTATACTGGCTAATATAGGAAAAAGGGTGCTTATATAAAGAGTTGAACAGGCACCGCTGCTTGCACGAAATGAGATAGACCTCCATGGGATTGGATTGCGAGACTCTCTCGACTGAAATTCCGACTCATGACTTATATACAAGAACAAGGGAGCAAAACCCAAATTCAAATCACTCCAGCCAACAGTTGAGGGCAAACCAAACAGTGTTTCCCAAAAAGTAGAAAGCTTTTCGTTGTGGTGCTTTGTTAGACTTCCGGTTTGTCTTTTGCTAAAGCATGGTGTTTACAGAGGGCAAACTCCTCTACGTTTTTACCAAAACACTCTTGCGAACAAGCCAGAGGGAGAAAACCTGCGCGGCAAAGCTGGACTACCTAGTGTGACAAAGACAACATTCTGAGGGTAAGATACGCCCGGCAGTATCCGATATCTCGAAATTGCCGCCATCTACAAGGTCCTGATCCCGCCCTATCCTCGCTCAGAGCCACGTGACAGACCAGAGGCGGCACCCAGGGGCCAGATAGAACTACCTCACCTGCACCTCACCAGGGTTTTTTACCTACCTGGCCCTTGGCTCCCTTGATCTGCCTATATCTTGATTTCTTCCTCTCATAGACCGTTCACCAACTTTCTCCATCCACAAAAACCTTCTTTCGTTGTTCACTCTGCACCGCCGAACTTCGATTCTTTCTGAACTGAACCACGAAACGAACCAAAACCCCGCTGCCAGGTATTCGATTCCTTCAACTTTTGACCGCGGCTCCCAAGTCTTCTGCTCGTTCAACCTTCGTGGTGCGTTCAAGCTGTATTATATCTAACGGTCACCAGGCTCTACCGCTAGTCAGCCGTCACACAATAACCTTGCGGTGAAACAAACATCGTGTAATCCACCCTACTGCTTCTCTCAGAGGCAGTGGTAAGTCTTCTCACATCCCTTTAGAAACTGCGAACTCGACGAGGACAGCAGCCTCCCCTGGCCTCCGAGCTGACTTCTTCAACCCCCTCCAAGATGACCGGTTGCGAGATGATACAGTTTGGGGTTCTCCATCATTGCCTGTGTCTTCTCTTTGGGAAGCAGGGCGCGTTGCAACAGGCTTCCAACGACGATGCCCACCTTGACCCCCACGCGGCTCGTGACCCTACACTGACCTTGCATCTCGGCGGGAAGGCTTCTCAGGTTGGCGAGACGTCTTCGGACGCGCCCGCGAGACAAGAGACTGCGGTCGGCCCGCTGCGGCAGCCTTGGGTCTACTCGCACTTCACAATGTCGACTTATCGGCAACACGCCAGAGTCGTGAAAGGCATCACCGCCGCAAAACAGCCACATGAGAAGCCTTTCAACCCCCTCCGAATGAATCCTGTCATTCTTGAGGCGCCTGCTCACTCGGATAATGTGGTCATCTGTCAGCGTCCTCTCGAGGGTGACGACTAGAGGTCGCCTGCACCCTCGGAGGCGGATGAATCTGACACCTCGAGCATCGAGGCGCCACGCAGACACTGCGGAGGCTCAGGTATGTGATCGCGACCCATAACCCAATTCGATCATTCTTCCCGAATGATCTCATACTGACTAACTAATATTAATAACCCATCAACAGCGTGGGAGGCTGACGTCCTCCCCAACTCGCTTCGGCGCTCCTCCCTCTGCCCAAACCAGTCACAGTTGACCACAGAGAGCATGTTTGGAGACGAAAACAACGTAACAAACCTTCTTGTGCCATCCAAGGACTTTGGAAGCTCCAGACATAATGGTTCGTCTGGCACGTCCCGGACATTCCATGACTCGTATTGTTACAACGACTATTACAACGCAACAGCCGAACCCCTTATCCACGAAATCGATGAGTTCCTTGCTACCTTTGAATATCGAGGCTCTCGAGACGTCCAGATCGACAGATCTGTGGGGTTCGATTCTCGCCGCAGCGTCCATCGCTCTGAAGTTGTCGATGCGTTGGTTGCCGAGATCGACGACTGTCTCGACACACTGGGAGCCCGTCCGTCGCCAGGTCTGCTCGTCGATAACTTCCGTCGCAGAAAGGACTTCCTACCTTCTGCCGAACCCTTGCCCTTGAGCATCATCAAAAAGAAGAACCCAAGATGTCACGGAGGCCTCTTTTTTTTTCGCGCATCGGCGAAGCCAAAGGGCCTGTACACCATCAAAGAGAAGGGAACGGCGTCTCCTCTCAAAGACTTTGCTTTGTCAGACTCCCTTCACAGGGCGGTCGACAATGGCTTCCTGAACGCCTCTGCGATTCCTGAGCCGTTGCGCATCATCAAGGTGGGCAACCCAGGCGCAGTGCAAGGCCACGGCCAAGGCCATGGAACACTGCCCTTTGGGGACAATGCGGCATCCCTAGCCCATCGAGGCATTGAGAAGCCGAGACGTCAGAAGGAATACTTTGCGTCGCGTCCCGTCACTGACTCACAGCAAATTGGCCCCCTGTTCGACGAGAGCAACTTTGGCCGGCCCGTGATCCCTCTGCCTGCTTGCTTCTCGCCCCGTCTCACCCTTTTCTCTGAGCCCGACCCCTTGCCCTGCGTTGTTGACCTTGACCCTGCGCAGTCCCCTAATGACCTGTCCTCGATCCGAGAACACGACGCTGCTAACCTGCCTCCCGCGGCGAGCGATTGGGACGAGGAAGACTCGATCTCGTTCCTCCTCGACCCGATCGAGGACGAGCCGTTTCCCCGGTGCCACAACCCGGTCTTCTACGAAAGTGCCGTTCATGCTTGGCTGGAAGACTCGGTCTACCACCAGGCCCTCCGTGAGGCCTCTAGTGAATCCAGCGACGACGGAAACCGAGCCGATCTCGGCCTGTCAAGCTCTTTTCGAGGTGTGAAATCCAATGCCCGCCGCCGTCTTCCACAGGTGCCGCGGCCGCCTCTCCGCAGTCAGCACGGAGCTAGCCTGGGATCCGGCCATCATCTGTCGGAGAAGTATCCGTCTGAGCGTGAGGAAGAAGCTCGAGATCTGGACGAGCAGCTTCGCCTACGGGCCCAGGCCCCTCCCTGCCGAATCTTCCTCTGGACGCTCCATCATTCCAGCCAGAGTGCCGAAACCGAAGGCCTGACTGCGTAAGACACCCGAGAAGATATGAGCCCCAAGGGCATTTGGAATTTCGACCGAGGACGCACGATCTGGAAGGGGGGGGTGGTTCTTGGTTGATCTGATCGCGCCCCGACCACTTCTTTCGATCTCGTAACAGGCCCAGTGCTCCTCTCGCCGTATAACGTAAAACCTTGGACGCAAAAGAGTGATGGAGGTGATGGAATTTGTGTGTGAGAGTCCCTTTCGATGGAGTTGATGTTTGTGGACGAGGAGCTTTCGTGAGGTTTTGATGGGAGATGTTGCATTGAGTGATTGGAGAGGAGGATGGATGGACTTTGATGCAATCCCGTGAACGCGCGTCGAGGCTGGGAGGGATCACCATCCATGGATGTTGCTTGTCATGGGTCTGTCGGATGTTTGTATGTATGCTTATGGATGCGCGCGTTGTTGTCTTGAGTTATCATGCCCCTGGTAAAGAAGACGTGAGACGGCCTTGCGCGCCTTGAAGCTCGGCATCTGACTATTTTGTCATGCCAGGGAGCCACGAACTTTTTCTCTGTTCTACCACATCCCATGGCTAGGTATCAAAGACTATAACGTGCTTTTTTTTCCTTTCTTGGCTTGTCCTGAACGGTAAGTCAAGTCGTTTGCCATCACTCCTGTCGGACGAGAGAGTCCAGATTGAGGCTTGGCGTCAATAAAGGAATATTCTACGTTATTTAATTTCTTCGTCTGTGACACCCCTGAACCCTTCACCCTCTTCGTCGTCCACGATATTATCGAGAGGCGCCAGCTCTTGGTCAACGGCAGCATCGCCCAGCTCCAGGTCCGCCGGGCTCTTCAAGGCTTGCGTCCGAGCAGCGGTCCCGAGCCTCGACGGGGTCGAGTTCATCCACGCGAGAAAAGGGCCACCGTCCTTGAACACCCTCCGTCGCCGGTCGAACGCCGTCCTGCTCCTCCTAGCACTCTCCATGGGGCCAGGGACACGGGTCGGCGGCCGGTGGTTCCACTGCCAGAACCGCCGAGAGAACAGCGGCCGGAGGATGGGCGCGTTGATGGCCATGAGCCCGACCTCGCACTCCCGGACCCCCCACCGGTTGACCGTGATGGTCGAGGGCTCGGAGCCCAGGGTGACGGCGACGCGCATGATGGCGGCGGCGATGACGAACAGGCCCGAGCATATGAGCACGCCGATGGCCATCTTCTTGTACAGCGGCACCCGTATCTCTTTCAGCACGGGCAGGGGCAGCAAGAGGATCGCGGCATCGGTGACGACGTCTCCAAGTTGGTGTTACATTTTAGCACGCACGCTGGCGACTGTTCTCTTGGGAAAAAGGTTTTTTTTTAGGGTGACTCGGAACTCACTGAAAAATGTTGTGACGAGCAGGTTCTGGGCCTTGAAGACGCACTTTGTGCTCGGCAGCGGTCTCACCCCCCAGTTGTCGGAATAGCTAGGGAACGTCGTTGTCAGCGGGTGGAGAGAATCTTCGCGAACCCCGTCGAGACTCACGGCAAACAGCTGAATGTGATGGTGCCAACGACGGCCAAGTAGGATGCTATCGTGAACCAAGTCAAGTACCTCAGGACCTTGGCATTTTGCCAGAGGTCAAAGGTCAACCGTTTACTGGCCACAACATAAGTATCAAAGTGACACAAAAAGATCCTGGGGGGGGTAAAGTGGAGGGTCGGTCTGCCTGCTTACTAGAAGAAGAGCAGGGTGGCTTTCAGAGACCAGAGGTAAGCCGTGTAGGAGTACCATGCCACCTGTTGGAACTTGGAGCCTCGGACGAGGCGGGCAACTTCTTCGTGGGACAGGACGCTGATCTGTGCAGCCGTAAGGTCCACGTTGCTGCCGTACCGATCTGAACAAGACAGGGTCAACCGTTAGCTCATCGTCTCTTTAGGGGGGGGGCGGGGGCGGCAAGGTTGGATACATCGTAACATTATCGATTCATACGGTTGGTAGGTAGGTAGACCCTCCCGAATGTGTTCACGACAGTCGCTGTAGTAGGGGTCTCACTCACAGACCTGCTTGACCATGACGAAACAGAGGACGTAAAGCAACAAGGTCTAAGGTTGGGGACAGGAGCGTGTTAGAAGATAGGTGCCAGATCTTGGGCGGCTTGGGGGCCTGTTCAATGCGTACCATGAGCATCGTGTAGTCATCGCCCTTGAGCCCCGTCGGCCCAACCATGCGCAGCCTCACGACGAATCTCAGGAAAATGACAGCGGCCCCGGCGAAGAACCAGGCCCACACCTCGTTCATGAACCTGGCGTCGCGCTTCAGCATGCCATCCAGTAGACCGGTCGCCATGCTTCCTGCCGTGGGTTCCCGGCCGGCTCTTCGGTCTTACTCGGTGATCATGGGCGTTCGGATCTTGGGCATCAGGCACCCGTACAGCCTCCGGCCTATTCGTCGATGGTCGTTGGGTGTGCGTGTGTGTGTGTGTGTGTGTGTGTGT
>NWBT01000045.1:5655985-5674643 GCA_003386485.1 Colletotrichum lentis
CCCCCAACGGTTCTTGGAAGACCAGACCTCGTCTTCCTACTTCCCAATGAGCTCCTCGGCCATGTCCCTCAGCTTGAACTTTTGGATCTTGCCGCTCGGCGTCTTGGGGTACTCGTCCACCCAGAAGACGTGCTTCGGCACGAGGTGGCCCGAAAGGTGCTCCCTCACCCACGCCCTGACGGCGTCCTTGGTGATGATGCTCTTGACGCCGGCCCCTTCTGCCCCGTCGTCCTCCTCGTCGTCGTCCACGGCCCACCCCTTCTTCGCCACGACAAAGGCAGCGACGCTCTCCCCGAGCTTCTCGTCCGGCACGCCCACGACGGCGGCCTCCTTGACGCCCTCCATCTGGAACAGGCAGTTCTCCACCTCGAGCGGGTGGATGTTCTCGCCGCCGCGGATGATGAGGTCCTTGATCCGCCCCGTGATCTCCACGTACCCTTGCTCGTCCATCCGTGCCTCGTCGCCCGAGTACATCCACACCCGCCCGTCCGCCTCTTCCCGCCTCACCTCGGCCGTCTTCGCCTCGTCGCCCCAGTACCCCTCCATGACGAGGTACCCCGCCGCCGCCAGCTCGCCCCTCTCCCCGCGCGGCACGATCCGCGCCCTGTCGAGCGGGTCGACGATCTTGACCGCCGTGTGTGGCATCGCGCGCCCGATGCTGCCCGTCCGCTTCTCCAACGCGTCGTCGGGCGCCGTCATGCAGCTCACGGGGCTCGTCTCCGTCATGCCGTAGCAGATGACCAGGTCCCCCAGGCCCAGCGTCTCGTACAGCCTCCGCATCAGGCTCTCCGGCACCGAGCTCCCCGCCGCGATCCCCTTGCGCAGCCCGCGTGGCATCTCGTCCGGCCGCACGACGTTCCCCGCCGCCAGCGCCTCCATGACGGCCACGAACATGGTCGACACGCCGTACAGGCCCGTGGCGTCGTAGTCGGCCGTCATCCTCACCGTCGCGGCCGGGTCGAAGGCCGGGCTCGGGAACAGGATCGTGGCGCCCGTCGTCGCCGTCGCCATGTACCCCAGCACGCAGCCGAAGCAGTGGAACAGCGGCGGCGGCACGACGATGCGGTCGCCCGGCACGAGCCCCATCCTCTCGGCGATCAGGCGGCCGTTGTTGAGGATCCCCGTGTGCGTCAGCATCGCCGCCTTGGGCTGCGACGTCGTCCCGGACGTGAACTGGATGTTGATCGTCTCGCCCGGGCGGAGCGGCGCGTCCGGCACGACGGGTCGGTCGGACCCGCGCAGCAGCTCGTCGTACGGCGTCAGCGCCGCGAAGGCGGGGAACTCGACCAGCGGGTGCGAGGCGGCGTTGTCCAGCACGACGACGATTTTCAGGGTCGGCACCCGCTCGCTCTCTAGTCTTCCCTTGTCCAGGTCCGGCACCAACGTCCGCAGGAGGTCGAGGTTGCTCCGCCCGCGGCACGGCTTGTAGGGCAGGTCCGTCACCTTGCCGACTACGAGGATCTCGACGGCCAGGTGACGCAGGGCGGCGGCGACCTGCTTCGCATTGAACCCCGGGTTCAGCGGGACGAGCACGGCGCCGAGCTTAAAGGCGGCGTAGGTCAGGGCGGCGAACTCGGGGCCGTTCCCGAGGGAGACGGCGAGACGGTCGCCCTTGCGGAGGCCGAGGGCGCGCAGGGACGAGGCGAGGGTGTTGGATAGGGCGTCGAGTGATGCGTAGGTCAAGGTCGTGGTCGAGGCCGGCGACGGCGAGGTGAGAGCGGTGGGCGCGCGAGCGACGACGGCAGGGAGGTCGCCGTGGAGAGTGACGATCTGGGAGAAGTGCTCCGGGATGGTCTGTGTGAGGAGGGGAGGCTAGTGGGAGAGAGAGAGAGAGTCAGTCTGTGTTTTGATGAGGTCGCCGTCTCTCTCTTGAGGGTCAAAAGCGTGCAGCGAAGCGAAGCCAAGCCAAGCGAAGCGAAGCTCACGCATTACAAGCTTGGCTCACATCTTCACTCACCACTGCATACTAGCAAAACGCATTACATACCTCACTCGGCCCCTCGCTGAAGCTCAACCCATTGTAGCCGGACGAGAGCGTCCTCCACTGCCCGGCCACGCCCGCAGCTCCCGGGTACCTTCTCGACCTCGCCGCAAGCCCGGTTGCCAGGCGTGTCAAGGCCGCCGAGGGCATCGTCGTTCAAAGGCGGGTCAGCTAGCTACCCTACCGCGCTTCGGGCGTGGAGCTTCGTGGATGGGAATGAAGACGAAGCGGGTTCGATTGTCGTGTCTTGACTCGTGTGTGCCTATGACGTTATGCGATCATGGCTCGCTCATATCCGTTCCGGCATCTGCGAGAGAGCTTTTAACCTTCGTGTGTACGGCGGCCTCGTCCAATGTCTGCTATGTCGCCGGTAGAACAAGACTCGGTTAGAAGGAGGAGGCGGGGAGGTTGGTTGGCCTTGAACAAATGGCTCCTGGCATGAGCCGACAGGCCGAGTCTGGCCGCTTGGCGCCCCAGTCGCTGATCACATCCATTAATTAATAGTGGTAGTGGTAGTGACAGTGGCAGTGATTACTTATCCCCTCCCCCAAAAACAGGTCCGGGTACATCCATGCCTTGGCAGGAGGGGGGATGGGAAGCTCCCTCCCCCCCAAAAGGTACCGATGGGGATGCCGTAATAATGCGGAGAAGCCGTGCGGGGTCACTCAATACCCGCCGCGCGACAGGGAACACACCTCTGTCAAGGTACCTAAGGTACCTAGGTATGATGAAAAGGGGGCCAAAAAGTCCAACCCGCGGTGCTCCGCGGTGTGACATGACAAATCATCTTGAAGAAACGTCAGTCAGGAATCATCTTCCAAAACCGCTTCATTGCTTTGCAACTGCTTAGGGGTATATGCATCGCGATACTACTGAAGGCTACATACAGCTGCTGGACATGATGATGATATGTATATCCATCCCACACAGTTCGTGTCCACTCCCCAGATCCCCCAAGACCATCCATCTTCAGGCCGGCCTCGCGCCTCTGACCCTCCACCCCTTTGTGTCAAATGCCCTCTTCTTCTCCCGCCATGTCGATTGACGACAAGAACAATGCAATGCCACTGGAATCTATGCTGAGAAAAAAAAGAAAAAAAAAACACACAAGCTTGAAGGTCTTCCCGTTGTCCCGGGGTATGCAGGTTCGTTTTGTGCTTCCTCCCACGAGGACCAAGCCAAAGCCAGCTGGAATCAGTCGAACCCCTATTTCCGAAATATGCCCAGCCCATGACCTGTGGGTGAGGACGCCGCTCGAGATGCAGGTATTAGAAAGAGATATGCTGAATGAGAAAAATGTGTCGTCATTATCGTGCGCGCCGGCGAGACGTCTACGACTCTTCGTTTTGCTCGCCAATGTGGCGGAGCTCTTCCGGCTTCCAGGTGCCTAGCAGGATGTTAGTACAAAACAAGAGAAAATTGCGAGTGCGCTGACGGGTAGAGAGAAGCGCGCAAAAGCTCACCTTCAAAGTCATGCTTGACAAAAGCCATGGGGTCGTCGTATTCCTTGGCCCCCATTTGTTGCACACCAGGGCTGAAGCTGGTGATGGGAAGCACCACGACGTCGCCCACCTTTTTGGGAGTCTCCATGCCCGTAAAGTTCTTCCAGTCGACGAGGCCCTTGGAATTCTTCATGTCAAAGAACCGGGGGTCGTTGAAGTAGTCCAAAATGGTGTCCGTCCAGACGGCGGGACCCGTAAATTCAACCACGTTCTTGTCGATAATGCTGTCCAATTGGCCCGCCTTCTTGCGCTTCAGAGCCTCCTCCGTGATGCGGACGACAATCTCGCGCAGGACCGGGTGGCCGGGCTTCGCCTGGATCGTCCACTGGCAGAACTGGATGCGGCGGCTGTACCAATCCTTCCAGTCGGGCCGGTCGGGGTCGGCCTCGATGCCAATGACGAGGCCGACGCTCTCTCGCGGGATGCGCTCGGGGATCCACTCGAGGGCGGAGCGGATGGCAAAGGTGTCAATGTCCGTGTAGATGCCGCCGCGCGCGAGCAGGACCAGGTACCGGAAGAAGTCGGCCTTGAGGACGGCCAGGGGGAGCGCGTCGTACGCCTTGAGGACCTCGGGGACGGACGCGTACAGCAGGCGCAGCAGGTTGACCGCGACCTTGTCGGTGATGACCTCGTGGACGAAGCCGGGGTGCTGCTCGCTCCAGCTGGCCTCCTGCTCGCGGAACTTGAACTCCTGCTCGGCGGGCGTCCACTTCCACGTCTGCCAGATGTAGGCCGGGAAGCGCGTCTCAGGGTCGTAGGGGTATTGGTATGCCAGCTTGTCATACAGTGGCATCTTGGACATGTCCATCATGGGCTTCTGCTTCGGCGTCGCAAGCTTGGGGGCCGAGGGCTTGATGTCACCATCCGTCGAGGCCGGTGCGCCTGAGGACGACGTTTTGACGTGTGTCTTGTCACGGTTCGAGGCTGCGACGGGTGCTTTTGCGACGGCGGGCGAATCGTGGGAGGAGGATATCAAGTAGAAGACGATCAGAAGGAACGCCGCGACGGCGACTGCTCTCCTCGGAGTAAGCATTGTAAAGTGTGTGTCCGTGTGTCTTCGTGTAGGTGGTGGGTATGTGTGTAAGGGGGAGTGTTGACTCGGAAAGGTTCGATCGGCGGCTACGGAGTCATTGGAGAAACGAGCCTCTCGTGTCGGACGGATCGCGAATTCGGGGAGGGTCGAAACGAAAGAATGGTCGTCGAAAGAGGGAAAACGAAAGCGGACGAGGTTTCCGAGGGGCGAAAGTAGGTAGTACAAAAACGACGGAGAAGAAAAAAAGTCGGACGCGTCGAATCAGGGGTAAAAGGGTGTAAAGTGTGAAAGACCGTGTGGAACGCTCAAAGGCCCGGGGCTATGGCTTGGTGATTCCTGCGAAACCGAGGTAGGTCATGTCAGTTTGGGACTTGATTGAGAAAACTGGGTAAAAACCAGCAGGTTGAGCATCAGTGTAGGAAGGAAACGACAGCGGGCGGGTAGGGCTGGCAAGTAAATGAAGTCGCTAAGTCTACGATAGGTTGGTAGGTAGGGCAGTATGATGTAGAGTAGTAGTTGTGTGTGAAGGGGGAGGCATGTCAAGCTTTTGACGGTGGAGGGATGAGCTAGTAGCGGATATACTAGGTACCTAGGTAGGGAACGTGGGGCCTGGGGACGACGTAATGGCAGACGAGGAGACCGGGCACGAGGAACATACCGGTAAGGGAGGCGCAGGGACAGTCGGGGAGCGCCTGGATAAGGTTCCGGCGAGCGGTTTGAGTTGTCAAGGGATCGCGAGTACGACCAAAAGCCGGCGTTGAGGTTGGAAGTCGAGGATGTCAGGGCAGGGACAGAGTAATCGTAGAATGGCGGTCGAGGGAGGGAGAGAGAGAGAGAGAGAGAGAGAGAGAGAGAGAGAGAGAGAGGGTTAGAGGAATGGAAAATAGTAGGGGGCCCTTTTGTTTTCCCTTCTTCCTCTCTTTCCTTTTTCCTTTTCAGGGCAGAGAGAGGCCTTGATTGGGTGGGCGGGTAGCTACGCTTTTTTCTGCTGTAGATGCGGCTGCGGCTGCGGCTGCGGCTACGCTGGAGGCCACGACTTGGATGATGGCAGAGTAGTCGAGTTGCGTGTAGAGTAATAAATAGTATGACGGAATGATAGGATGACAGCGAGAAGCAGGCTGGGCGGCTGGGCTGGGCTGGGCTGTGTGTGCCAGGGGGTGGGTTACAGTGCAGTGAGTGCAGTGAGTGCAGTGCAGGCTGCGTATGTCGGTGCCGGTGCCGAGGAAGAGGGCCCAATTAAGATAAGGCGCAGTAGGAGGCTAGAGCTTGAGGTATGTCTTGAAGCCTAACAACAACAAGTCTAGACTCAGGACTCGAAACGGAGGGAACGGTTCGAGTGGGATGTGACTTGGCGCCTTTAATACTTGATGCACCCGAGGAATGGAAGAGGTAACCGCTCAGCAGTAAGCGAGCGCGAGGGCGAGAGACTTGAATGAGAGTGAGAGTGAGGGCGGGAGTCAGGAGTGTTACAAAAAGATAATAATAAAAACCCAGATGGAAGAAAAAAAATCACGATAGGGAGTCGAGCAATTCCCAATTGGCAATTCGTAATCCTAAAAGCCGCTGTCGGAGTGGGTTCCTTCCTTTTTCTTCCACCTTCCTTCCAAGTTCCCAGCCAAGTCCCCCCCTTGCGCGGCGGGCGTGCCTTCCCAGGGTGCCCCCACCCCCTGCCCACCTGCGGATGGAGACGCGACGTAAGCACTCTGGTCCCTGAATACCTATGTACCTAGGCGTTTTTATACCTACTACGTATGTAACGTATGTACGGATATNAAATAACACCGTAGTACAAGCAAACGTTCTCATTAGTGCATTGCCATATATCCGTAATCTCTCTTCACATTTACCCAGCCCCGCATCGGAGCTACATATCACCGGCGCTGTCTGACGACGGGTCGCCGATGCACCGGTTTTGATACTGGCGATGGCGGCTGGGCACTGACTTCGGGCGACGCAACAACGCGACACGACCGGCTGGTCCTCGCCTCAAGCAGGAGACGTGCTGCCACGACCAAAACGCCCAGCGGCGAGACAGGCGGGACGCGACATGTCAAGACAAGACAAGCAGTCCGGACGCATGAGACAGCGCGCGCGCGTTCGAGCATGCAAAAACGTAACGCAGCGCAAATCAAAGCAATCCGATAAGTCACAGGAAGGATCCGTATCCACAGAACCCGGGCATGTCAATGCATCCCTACTCTGACTGAGTATCTAGTGTATGCTCGATTGCTCGGGAGGAGAATGCCGAAGGCGACATCGGACTAGGTAGGTAGCAATTCAGCGACGAGCTGATGACGAAGAGAGAGGCAATGGCAGCCAGTCCACACGGCCATTGGCCGAGTCCCCTTTGGCCTCGCCTCGCTTGAGTCTCGTTCGCTTGACCTTTGACATGAATCTCGTATCGTGTTCGAGATGTGGCTAGGCCGGATAAGCATGAGGAAGGCAATACGTGAATGGGAAAGTCGCAGGTACGTACAGACACAGACACAGACACAGATACAGATACCTCTCGTTCCTGCCCTTTTTCTTTCTCTCTCTTCACGTTCCAAAAGTCCTTCCTACCTGCCAACCTCGGTAGGCATCTCACCTAGGTAGGTATAGCAGGTACCTATGTACCCTCCACGTGTTTTCACCCAGTCCCACACCCCTGTCGAGAGGCACACCTCAGGCAGGTACGTACCTTTGAGCCCCAATGTCGGTCGACTCTCCTTCATGGCGCGAACCAGGGCGTCAGCAAGCTTTTGTTTATTGCCATTGTGGGATTTTGCTGCCCATCTCAATCGGCCCCCTCATCTCTGGAGAGTCTCGACTGGAACCGAAAATCCAGAATCGTACGCTGTTCTGTGAAAACCCGTCACGATGGCAGAACTGAGAAACCTGATGCCAGCCCATACATAGCACGGATACAGTATACGTATAGGTACAGTGTACCAGACCGAACCGGATATGGAGATGAAGATCCCTCCCGAGCCATGGCCACAACATCAGATAAATTCGTGCGTTTCAGAAGGGAGCACCCTGGGTGGGGGGCTCGTCCCGAAATAGGAACTCATTTGCAGGTCAGTCTGGCCAGTCTCCGCCGCGCCGCACTCTTTGTCCCTCTCGTGTCTGATGAGAGGACCGTAGGGAAGGGAGAGAAATCCCCGGGAAAACGTCACCGCTGCCCGGATCTCGCCGCCTTTGGCGGACCAGCCGGCAGAATCCAGATGACGCGATCCGAACACGAGCCAACTGCCGGCCGACCCGATCATGCCGCTGCCGCCGTCACTGTCGACCAAGCCGCCGCCGCGCCCTCTCGCCCTCGCTCTCTCGTCTTCTGACATGGGTAACTAACTGTCTGCGAGATAACTAGATACCGACTCACCGTCATGACCAGGCTGCCACCAGCCGTCTCATCGCCATCTCTTCGCATCGCATTACCAGTACCACAAACGTACCCAGAAACAACCATCCGTGCTGGCGGCCTTGGTCCGAACCCCTCTTTCCCTCTTCGTTTCGCCATGTTTGCAGACATGAGACGCTTCTGCTGCCGGTACTGCATACGGCACGCACAACACCCCCCACCAGCTCCCATCCCCCCAATCAATCCCCTTCATCGACCGTACACACGGCAGCAGCGCCTGCCCTGCTTGTCCGCGTTTGGGGCTGAGCTCCCTCCACTCGTCTGATGTGGCAAAAGTCTAGACAATCGTCAAGACCAAGAGTCGACATACACTACGTCGCTAGCCACGCAAGCCACCTCATGGTGCGTCTCCAACCCCACGGCGCGGACGCCCCATGTCCCGGTCTCTCGAGGACGGGTTGCTGGGTCTCGGCCGTGTCTCCGCCGCCGCCGCCGCCGTCGAGGGAGAGGCACCATCAATTTCTTGGCCGAGTTGCCCCCCTCGAACGCGACCCGCTCGCTCGCTACCTTTGCCCTACCTACTCTGCGCGGCCTCGTCCTTTGCGTTCAGCCCCCGGTACACCCGACCGTTCGGTTGCTCTCGTGCACCGAGTCATACCGAGGCCGACGACAGTCGATCAGCATCGTTGGCCGTCCAAACGGGTTGGATTGCCTCTGATGACCGGCTGCGATCCAAAGTTTGCCGTCGTACAACGGACGATGAAGCACGGATCCGCCGCCAATTGTCATTTCGTTTTCCGTCCGCGCTCAGCAGCACCGCAACCCGGTCAATGCCTCGATTGCCCGCAGGTTGCCGTCTACTCGCAAAGCCACTCACGAGGCCATGTCCGGGTCAATGGCAAGCCCCCCTTCCTCAGACAAACACCTCAGACAAACCCACACTGAAGTAGGAAATTCGTCAGAGGGCAACCCCCGTACGAACGAATACTGCCTGAAGCGGTTCCTCACTCGCTACAAGACCAGGCCGGCCTTGATCTTTTCATGACTGTCGACCCGGGTCCCTGTAGGCTCTCAGCACGCCAAGTGNCCCCCCCCCCCCCCCCCCCGCTTGACTGTTTGACACCCGTCCGTCCCCAGGGTTGCGGAACTTGTCTTTTCGTCTTTGACCGGTACAACACCCGTTGGTCCGTCCTGAAAATTCCCTGGGTCTCGCTTGCCGAGACATGCCACTCGCGGAAGGCCCTCCCGCCTGACCGAGCTGCCATGCGTAGTACACATCAAAGATGCAGCAGTTTTTCGTCCTGCCTCGTTCCGGCCTCTAAGAGGAGATGGGTCTGGCAAAAGCTCGCCTGGCGAGCCTGATCGTGCGTTTGTAACACCAGCGGGTCTACTCCATGCGGTGATGGACAGATGGCCATAACACCCCTTTACCTATTGTCGGGCGTCACAGTATCAGGTTTATGTCCACGATGTACATCCACCGCCACCCGCACTCGCACACACACACACACGCGCGCGCACACACAGGCTTTATGACACCAGCAGGGAACGATTCGTCTGGCGAGTTGGGCGCTGCACCACCATCGAGAGAGAGTCGGTGGCTATCAAGCATTCTGCAAAAGTCTGCGTCCCTCCAGGCCGGTGAGCTAGCCATCTCAGCCAGCCTGTCCGTCCTCTCACCGAACCCTGCGGGAGGGGCGGCCAAGACTGAGACGGCCGATGATGGCCGCGACCAGTCATGGAGCCGCATCGCATGGACTTGCCGGATCCGGTAGTGGATCGTCGTGCCCTTCCCCTCTTTCCCGGGGAAGAAGCGATGAGATCTATCTCCAACCCATTTTTGGAGAAAAGACTACGGACGGTGATGGGGCAATGGACTGGTCATCCTTTTGTGCTTTCAACTGTAACCCCGCCATTCCGGGTCGAACAAATCGGGCCTCTGTACCCCCGCCGTCGTCAGACGGTTCTTCTCTCGAGCCAACGAGCTGTTGGCTACGTCGAGCGGTTCGTCAGCGGGACATCTGCACTCATCACCGAATCTGGCGTTAAACGGCGCAAGTAAGCTGCTGCACGTCTGTAATCACCTGTCACGACAATTCGGAAATCGGGCGGCTGGCTCTCTGGCTGTCTAGCTAGCTGGCTGGCTCCCATCCTCGCACTACTGCAAGATTCCCCGACTCCCCCAACTGCATCTTGGCTTTGAATGGTAGATAAGAATCGCATTGCCCACCAGTGCTCTCGGCTGGTTCCTCTCTACATTTGGCACCATCGAATCGGGGGCACCAGTCCCCATACAATCCCAACATGGCGCCACACCCTCTGACAGCGTTGTCCCGGGACGAGTTCAAGACGGCGCGGGACATCGTGACGAACCTATACAGCTCCGACTCTACTCTTTTTTATCGAGCGATATTCCTGCAGGAGCCCAAGAAGGCCGAGCTGGTGCCGTTCCTCCAAGCGGAGCACGCAGGAACCGCCACCGACGAGACGCCGCGACCTCGACGCCTGGCGAGGCTTCAGTACGATGTCATCAGGGCCAGCAAGTTGCCCGAGCACACCCAGTCCGTCGTGGACTTGGGTTCGGGCAAGGAAGTCGATAGGACCGTCGCCGGGCCGCATTCCCACCCCGGTTATCTCCCGTGAGTTTCCTTGCACCTAGAAGCACCACGAGCGTTGGACTGACTGGCGAATAGCGACGAATTCGCGCTTTTTCAAGACGCCTGCGTGGCATCCCAGCTCTTCAGAGACGCCATGGCGGAGTTCTCCCTCCCGGAGGGCTTCACCGTCACCATAGACCCGTGGCCATACGGGGGCCCGGACGAGGGCGAGGACATCCCGTCGTACATGCAGGGCCTCGTCTTCGCGCGCAACGCCTCCAAGGACAACCTCGACTCGAATCACTACGGCTACCCGATCCCCATCATCCCCGTCATGGACTTCACCACCAAGGAGATTGTCCGTATCGACCGCCTCGCCACTGGCGGCGCCGGCGACGGCCTCAACCCCCGGCCGCCGTCCTCCAAACCAAGGCCCCTTTTCGTCAACGCCACATCTTCTGCCTCCTCCGAGTACGTTCCCGAGCTGCTCGACATGCCGCAGCGCGCGGACCTGAAGCCCATCAACATCACCCAGCCCGAGGGCGCCTCCTTCAGGGTCCACGCCGACAACCTCATCGAGTGGCAGAAGTGGCGTTTCCGGCTCGGCTTCACGCCGCGCGAGGGCGCCGTCCTGCACGACCTCTGCTACGACGGCCGCCCCGTGCTCTACCGCCTCAGCTACAGCGAGCTTACGGTGCCGTACGGCGACCCGCGGCCGCCGTTCCAGCGCAAGCAGGCCTTCGACCTCGGCGACGGCGGTTTCGGCCGCGTCGCCAACAATCTCGAGCTCGGCTGCGATTGCCTCGGCGCCATCCACTACCTCGACGCGCTGCTGGCCGACACGGAGGGGAACCCGACAATCGCCAAGGCCGTCGCGTGCCTGCACGAGCAGGACAACGGCATCGGGTGGAAGCACACCAACTTCCGCACGAACCGCGCCGTCGTCACGAGGCTGCGCGAGTTCGTTGTCCAGTGTGTCGTTACGCTGGCCAACTACGAGTACGTCTTCGCCTACAAGCTCGACACGGCGGGCGGCATCACGCTTGAGACGCGCGCGACGGGCGTCATGAGCGTCGTGGCCGTGGATGAGGGTGCTGCGGCATCCGACTATGGCGCCGTCGTCGCGCCCGGCGTGCTGGCGCAGAACCACCAGCACATCTTCGCCGTGCGCATCGACCCGGCCATCGACTCGTACGAGGCCGGGGCTACGCGCGTCGTCGTCGAGGAGAGCGTCCCCGTGCCCCTTGACGCTGCGACGAACCCGCACGGCAACTACTACGAGGTCCGCCAGTCGGTGGTCGAGAGGGCGCGCTGGATCGACGCGGAGCCGCGGCTGAACCGGGTTGTCAAGTTTGAGAACGCGACGAAGCGCAACGCCGTGTCCGGACGCAACGTCGGGTTCAAGCTGACGCCGTCGGCGTCGCAGCTGCTGCTGGCGGACGAGCGGAGCCAGGTGTCCCGGCGGGCCAAGTTCGCGCGGCACCACGTCTGGGTCACGGGGTACCGCGACGATGAGCTCTGGGCGGCGGGAGAGTTTACGAACCAGAGCATCGAGGAAGTCGGCGGGGTGTGGGACATGATCGCGAGGGGGGACTGGTTCGGTGATGGCGGTGATGGTGGTCATGGAGAGAACGGAGAGAGTGGTGACGGCGAGGGGGAAAGGAGCAGTCCCGTTGTCTGGAGCGTGTTCGGTTTGACGCACAACCCGCGCGTCGAGGATTGGCCCGTGATGTGAGTCAACTCGTTCCCCATTCCCGAGTCCCCGCCCCCTCGGATTCCATGTGGGGGGCCATCTCTCTTCTATGCTTAGTTGAGTGTTTCTTCCCAACGAAGGACCGAGCTAATGATCGTCGTAGGCCCGTCGAGATCCACCACATGAACATCCGCCCCGCCGACTTCTTCACAGCAAACCCGGCACTTGACGTGCCCGGCACTCGGAACACGGCGAGCGTCATCGTCCCCTGCTGCGGGCGGCAGGAGACGGACTCGGGTAACGGGGCGGACGCGGATGAGCAACGGGTGCAGAGGGCGGCGTTGACGCATCTCCAGGGGCCGGGCCCGGATATCCCGGCGCGCGAGGCGGGCGCGCACGTCGAGGGGAGGGGGTGAGGAGATGACAAACCGGACGTTGAGTTGGTTGTGTATGTAGGGATTGGAAAGCAGTATGGACGGGAGCAGCTGGTTCTGAAAGCAACACTGCTTGTTTTTCTCCGCGAGACTGAAAGTGTGCATATCACAGCAGGCCGAGGCCAACCATCAGGGGCCTGTTGGTGAAGCTCACACTACTTACCATCCCAGAGGCCTCTACACAAGCTGCTGCTTTGAAGGGAAGCCTACAGCAGTCCCTATGCAGCTGTTAAGTAGCCAGCTAAGCGAGTCCGTTACATTCTGTCTCGAGTAGTATTTGCATGCTTCTGCCCTCCCATTCAACATATAATAGTTTGTCGGCGACCTTTTGCGTAAGAGTGCCGAGCACGGCCCGGGCTGGACGTTGAAGACCTAGCGAAGAGCACTGGGCTGACTAGAAAGAAAGTCGAGATGTAGGATAACGTATAGCTAGTAGGCAAACCTAATAATTAAACATATCAGAACTAAAAAATTAAACATAAAGTATTTCTACGTTCCTACGGACCCAAGTGTAAGCCGTCTATATGCCGGGGTGGGGCCGGCCACCATGTTTTCGGCCGCCGTCCGTATCCGTACGGAGTGGGGGCTCGCTCGTCCGCATGCTAGAGCTCTTTTCTCTCTATGGAAAAGAGATGTCTCACAACTTTTGTTTCTCTTGGTTTTTTTTTTTTTTGGTTTTTTTTTCACTTCATTCTCACCTCGAGGATGAAAACTGAGGCAGGCAGTGTGCGGTGCAGATATCTCACATGTGGCACCATGACCAAAGTTCTGGATGCCCACAACGACCCGCGTGGCATGGGGTTTGGGAGAGCCAAGGGAACGGCAAAGTCTATGCAAGTCAACTCCGGTACGAAGAATGTGTTTTTTTTTCACAGAAACAGGGTTTTCCAGTTCTACTGCCTGTCCAGAAGCAGAAGGAAAGAAAATCGTTGTATGCCGCTCAAGTTCCAGGCTCGCTTGGCTTTCTTTGCTCATCTTTGCTTCTCGGGCGTCAAACATCGACGGTGAGCACGCTAACCCCCCGAAGCCGAACCTCCAGAGGATGGATTCGGCACCGAATCCGACGATGCCTGCGACGACTTGGGGCACCCTCCCTCCGGAACTCCGCTTGATGATCCTGGAAACCCTTGCGCAACCGCCACGCGGCTGGGCAGCCTACGCTTCGGTGTGCAAGCAGTGGCAGGCCGTGCTGGAGAAGATTACTTTTCGACGGCTCAAGCTGCGGGCCTCGTGCCTAGACACCATGGAAACCATCATCAGCCCCGAGCGGTCCAGGCTCGTCAGGCACGTCTGGCTGAACATCGAGCTTCGGCCCTACACGTGTCGGAGCTGCCACCTCACCGAGAGCTATCCACGGTGGCGCGAAAACAGCGCCATCATCAGGACGGCGGTCGGAAAACTCTTCCGCGTCCTGTCTCGATGGCCGCCCTCGACAGACGGGGCCGGGCTGACGCTCGAGCTGAGCGCGCAGTCCCCCAGCGACAAGGAACACTACTTCAAGAACCTCTACTTTGGCGGCCACGACGAGGACGAGGAGGCCGAGCCCGACGACCGCCCAGGTCGTCATCCCCCTTTGAACGACAACGTCGTCGCACACATACATGACGTCGACGTCAGGCACGGCTGGGTCGACGGTCGCCAGGTCCACGCCCCCAACGCGGCAGCCATCTTCCGCATGTTCTCGGAGATTGACCTGGACTTCAGAGAGAAACTTCCCACGGTCAAGGCCGTGACGCGGTTCGTGATCCGCCGACAGTGTCGACGACAGTTCTCGCCTCAAGGCTTGAGGCGTCTCTTCGACAGGCTTCCTCGGCTTCGGTCGCTGGTCTACGAGCCATGGCAAAGGTACGAGACGGCAGCAACCCGTTACTTTGATAATGGTAAGTGGGCCGCGAAGACAGAGGCGCTGTTTATGATGTGCCTCCATTAAACGCCGCACGCTCAACAGAGTTATCCNCCCCCCCCCCCCCCCCCCCCTCGCCTTTGCGCTCTTATAGGGTACGAGAAGCTCATCGAGTCACACTTGCCACAGTCGCTCAAGAACCTATCCCTGTTCGAAGAGACCAACGAAAGATACACTGCATTGATCCGGGAGGGCTTCTTGCCCTTTGGCCATGGACCTGACCCGGTACGGACCGCGTCGCCGGCGGTGGGCGCTGCTCTCGCGGAACGAAGCCTCCGCCTCGACACCCTCTCCGCCACGTTCGTCGTCGAGGCCGGGGACTTCTTCCAGTCGTGTCGGTCAGACTGGGTCTGGGACGGCCTGACGTCGCTGGTCCTCACGTCGAGGACGCTCACGTCCGCGGCGGCCAACCGCGGGGACGTCACGGCGCTGTTGCGGAGCGCCGCGGCGGCGGCGCTTTCCATGCCGAGATTGCACACGATGGTGCTGTGGAACGGCATGCGGGGGACGGCCTGCAAGTTCTCCTATCGTGCGGAGCCTGGGCGCGCTTCCATCGGTTGGCGCGGCACATGGGACCTCAGACTGGGGGACGAGGTGGTCGGCGCCTGGGGCAAAGTGTCTCGTAGGCGTGCCGGACTGGACCTCGGCGTCGTCCACGAGCCTCGTATCATGGAGAGCGTCCACTGCCACGCCCACGCCATCGCGCTCTTGGGCCTGCCTTGCGGGGTTGTCGATCCTGTATCGTTGCTGCAGATGCGGAGAGAAGCAGCATCGAGTTGGCGGGAAGGTCGGACGCAGTAGCTTTTGCTGCTGATTGTTTTTTTTTTTTTCTTGTTCTTGAATCAATCCCCCTTCCAATCGAGTATGGTCCCCCCCCCGGCAGTTGTTCTCGGGATCGGAGGGATCCATGAAGGAGGAGAGGATGATCATGGCGGGCGTGGTTGGGAGTCTCATGGTTTCTACCGAGATGGAATGTGGCTTTGAGTAAGGAGAGATTAGATAGGTGTTGGTTGACGTAGTGGCGGCGTAAGATCAAATCTGGAGTCTGAAAGACTGTTGTCAAGAAGGGTTATTTGTCACAAAAATGACGCCGATAGTTGTGGGCGACAACTAACGCCCTCGTTTCATTATTCCTCTACAGATATCCAGTCTCTGCCATGGGCATCAAAAGAGTTAAAGACCACATCGACAAATGCTGAGGGATAGTGAGGCCCATGATGACTGCAGAGAGAGCTGAAAAACAGCCAAACACAACAGGATTCTACAGCTGCCCCATGATAGGACACAGCATTTCCTTCATTGAGGCCTCAAGAGGGGATCCCGGAGACTTTGATCGTGCATGATGGACTTGGCGCTATTACCTTGCCTGTGTCTGATGGCGCAGGGCAGCATGACCCGCGATGACGATAGGCTTCCACAACCAACCAGCATATGACACAGGCACCTGGAGCGAGGCAGCAAGTGTCCAAGAAACCGCTGAAAGGCGGAAGAACAAGTCACTATGTGCTGGCGTACAAACATTTATCTAGCCACAACGTTACTATGCATGACGATGCAACCCTTCTCAAAAAAATGGATGGGCTGCAGCCTGCAGTTAAGACTGGCAGTCGCCTGCTGTTTCTAACAACTGTTTTCCTAACTTAAATGTATCAGACAGGACACAGAGTCTTATGTTTCTCTTGGCTACATGTTATCTACTTGTTGCAGTAATCTGTGATGCATATGCAGTCGTCATATTCAGGCTTACAACATCGTTACGTTTGCAAGAGCCAGTGAGCCACCTCCTCCTCTAAGGGGTAATGCTGCAGCCACACAAACACAAAAACTAGATACCTATAGATTGGCACTCACTTTTTATTGCAGGTTACGTATGTATAACGTTCTTGTTTCCAGCAACCTAAGGAGTGCCTGTGGCAAAGTAGTTGCTTACGCTGCATAGGACTAATAAATACTCTTGCACTAGCTCCAAAAGCCGGTCTTGTACACAGTTGATGCAGGCTCTGCGCTGTAGTTCTACTACAACTTTACAGCTTTGCATATACATGTTGCGTTACTTAGCTGGATTATTTGTATGGTTTGCTTCCACAGACAAGACTGGGTGGGCGCCAAACGTTGGTGACATGGACTCTGCGGCCTGATGGATTGTTTGTGTAGAACGAAGGAAGATAGCAAGTAACAACAAAGGTAAATTCTGGTCATTAAAGGTGAGATGCAGCCTCTTTACAAGCTGCTAACTGGACTTTTTGCAAGGCCAGACTGTTAGCATCAACTTATGTACAAAGGAGACAAGGGAATGAACCTGCTTATGCCGATGAAGCATGTCGTTTCATCATAAACAGCACACAAGCCATAGCGACAGCAGCAAACATGTTTCTCGCCAGCAGTACGACTCAAATCAGAGAAAACAGAAGAGGGTTGCAGAAACCTGAGTGTTTGTGCTGACAGACAAAAAGCCAAACATGTTGGCAAAACGAATAAGATGATCCAGGACAAAGAGAGGCATCAGCTTTGGGCCACACACCAGAGCAAAATGATAAATAGATAGTCAGAGGCTCTAGCTAGAGTCCAGAATCCCCTTCTGCTTCACTTCTATTTCCCAGAACTCACCGATGCATAAGAAGATCTGCAATCGAGTAATCCAATGAAGTTATAATAAGGTTATAAAGCAGGTGGAAATTCCACATCTCGCAGCATTTTCCTAGAACCCATATGTAACCAAGGGTCTAAGGCCTAAGACAGTAAAAGTATATATCCCACGTTCATAATCATGAATTGCCCTACCTACCATTACACATGCTTCTTTCAACAATAGCCTCATCATGGCACCCCAGACCTTGTCTTGGAGTGCTTTACAAGAGAACAGTCTAAAGACTCATCTCGAGAGACCGGACAGAAATAGGACAATCCCTTGCCAGTCCTATTCTCATGGTAGGCTGTCCGTCTCCTCCACAAGATAATACGCAAGCGTTCAGTGGCTAGGTTTACAGTTGCTATTCCACAGCGAATCAACATACTTGACGACAAAAAAGACCTTGACGGTCCCTTCAAATCCATTCGCGTGCTAACAGAGGAGCCGCAATCTCTTGCAAATCGCTGCGGACTCAAACCAGATCAATCCTTTTGTCAGGCTGGTCTGCAAGAGGGCACATCAGTCGCAATCTCAACAATCAACCTGACGAATGGATACTTTAACGTACCTGGATACCAATAGACAAGCTTTCCGCTTAGATATAATACACCCTCACGCTAAACTCTTCACTCCACTAAGTACGACGCCCCCGGTCTTTATGGCCACTGCTACTTCAGGTGCCGCCACCACGGAGGCGGAGGCGAACAACTCGACAACGGTTATGTACAACCGAAAGATGTTTGAGCTCGCTCCGTCGACGCGGAACCGGGCTAAACGCCTCCAACAGCTCCGTAAGGAGGGTCGTTTGGCTGTTACTTCTGTCTCCAACAGAAACGCCAAGCAGGAGGCGCTAATGTCCGCTATTCAAGGCAAAACGGACCTCTCGGACGGTATTCGCGCTCGGTGCGCCGCCCTGGGGGTTCCTCTGCTCCCTGCTACGGACGCCACCACATTGCAGCTTTTTGTGAAGGCTGTAATGGACGCCGTGGAGGAGCCGATTGGCCGCGGTCGGCCATCCCCTCCTAGCTTCCTCCAGCTAAACTGGAACTTCGCTGACAAGGAGTTCGAGACATTCATGGCAGTTGCCTGCCCAGAGGTATCGGACGACTTTGAAGCGTCAAAGGACTCAGAGAAAGGCATGGCAGTCAGTGCGCCGACAAAGATGAGCCCGCGATCGATCGATTTCTTCTGCCACTCGAGGCGTCAATTGACAGCCTCGATTTCCCTTGGGCCGGGCTGTTGGTGCTGGGCTGCCGTCGAAGGGTCGAATGAAGCTTCGGGTTGGCAGCTTATTCGATGCTAGAGAAGCAAACGAGGTTGTCAAGGCATCGAATTAGCTGTCAGAAAGGCCGATGGTACCATCAGTCTGCATACCAACGATGCCAAAGTCAGCGTTGTCATCAGAAGGAAGGAGGAGGCAAGGATCATACGTCGATGGAATCATCTCGAGATTTCCCTTATGGTGGCGATTGTAAGTCGCCCACCGGTAGGTGCCCGCCTCCGCGATTCCGTATAGAGGCTTGATGACCTCCATGATCGTGCC